>CM031244.1:794072772-794295272 GCA_018340775.1 Taxus wallichiana var. yunnanensis | reverse complement strand
TCCAAAAGAGAGTTAAAGCCTTAAAACCACATTTTTTCAATCAAGAGGCCATCTACAGATGTAAGTCTAGATAAACTGACAATAAATCACATTCTAGGCTGAGTAGTAAATTGTATGTAGAGTTAAGTTGTAGGTTCCTAATTGGATTTATGTCAAAATCTTGTCTTTCTCTCACCATTTCCATCTCTATCAAAACCATACAATTTGTGTCCCTCCTAGATCTCGGTGTTGAGCCCTCACATCTTACTAGTTGCGTGGGGTTAGGAGTGGAGTGGATTCATTTTATCATCATAGCATTATTCATCACACATTGCCAATAAACAAGAAGAAGTACTAAACATTACTTGAAAATATAAAGTTTAGCATGCAACATGTACGCATAATCATCATAAAAACAACATTAAAAAATAACAAAAAGAATTCATTACATTAGCATACATAGTCTATTGCATACATTCTGAAAAGCATACAAAATTGGAGATTCTAAACATCTAGAGTACACATGTGAAGTAAACCATGAAAGAAGTCAACTCTGATGCAAAGGAATAATCAAATCAAAAAGAGATATATGTATATATCGTGGTGAATCAAGTCTATATACAATGCCATCACATGCCAGGTGTGGTCAACATGCTTAGTCATGAGACCAAAATAAATAAATAAATTAGTAAAATACAAAAAATGAGACTAAGTAATAAAGGTGTTATGCCCATCTATCTCTTTGAGGCCCCTTACGACCACTCCAGTTACAAATTTCCTAGAAGCCCCTCTCAAATGCATTCAAACAACAAAGGCCAAAGCCTAATGCAAAAGACCAATTCTCTCACATCTAAACCCTTTCTGAGCCTCTTTAAATTTCATAGGGTCGATGTCGCCATTTCTAAATCCTTTCCAATTCAATCGTACTCTCAAATGAAACATTCGCAGGTAATCCAGAGGTCTAAAAATCACTAATCAAATATGCACAAATGAATTGGAAAATGAGTTTGTTTTGATATATATGTGTTTTTGACCTCATTTTGAGTGCATGTGCTCACAGAGTGGAGCGGGTACATAGTTATACTTCTATGCCCCCACACAAATGGTAAGTCCTCTTATCATTTTAATTTAGTGTTTATTTTTTGATACTTCATCTATCTCGTACTTAAATCTTATTTTTCATTTTACAGAAATGGGAGCTTGGATGGCAACATTTTGGCACACAGGCATGTCAGGTATAGCTTCTAATTCCCCATTTTGGGGACACCATACTCGGAATCTACATTTTACACCTCTTTATGGCTAAAACACTTCTCGAGGGGGACATATGTATGCATCCAAAGTTTCACGTGCTACATTATGAAAAAAATGGTTATAAAAGGTCCCCAATGATGATTCATATGCTTTTAGAAGGTGTTCAATTTCCTAAACCCATTTTTAGTATATATTTGTAGCCTAGACATCCCCACTTAGCCCTCGCATGCTTTTTCCTAGCTTCCCGCTTCATTTTAGAGTAGTTTTGACCTTTAGTATCACTACCACCATCCTGGGTAGGGCGGTGGTGTTGTAACCATTGCCCTGCACAAGGCAACGGTCATGTGCAAATTTTCCAGAGAGTTCACTCACATTTTGATGTGGAATTATCTCACTTAACTTTAGTTTTTAGATGTGTTTCTTACCTGTTTTAGATGATTTCAAGGCTCAATTTCCATATGGAAATCTATTCTTGCACTTCTATTTGTGATTGATGGTTATTAATAGTTTTAACTTCCTCTTCACTATTTTTATGTCATCCTTTGGCTACCAAGTGGATTTAACCATTTCCCAACCAAATTCCTATAAATAAAATGCTTGTATTCAAGAAAAACTTGGATAAAATATTTATTCTTGCTATTGCAAAGTTGTTTCCTTTCTTGTTGGAAATTTCCAAAGCCAATCTCAGTTCAAATGTGCTTGCACTCTTCCACTTGTATTGCTTCCTAGTCTACCAATTCAAGTTGTTTCTCTCGCATCCTTCTTCTTTCACTATCTTTGCATTCCAACCCGCTCGACTCACATGGACACATAAATCAAAAGGATAAACTAAGGGGATGAATATTCACACAACCATATTTTCCATTGTTCTTGCATATCCAGGTTGGAGGTGTTGTTTGTTTTCTTCATTGATTTTAATTGTTAATTCTGCATTTATCAATCCAAATCCATATCAAATACAATAGAGAAATTATTTCATTGTTTCAATTATCAAGCAATTACATAGATTAGATCATATTAGAAATTTTTCTCTTCAATATTGTTAGGGAAGTTGTAGGAAATAATAGCTTTGTTGAAGTTGTGATTTATTCTCTACCTCTGAGGTAAGATTGAGGGTTTTGTTAGAAAGGTTCAATTAATTAATTAGATTATATTTAATTCATAAATGCACAAGTAAATAGCCACATCGGGATGCTTTGTTTGTTTAGGATTTATTTGTCTAGAGTAAAATAAATTTTCGTTTGTAATTATGATGTTTCAATTTTATTGATTTATTTAGGTTTTTTTCCTTTCAGTAGTAGTTTAGATTGCTAATTTCATATTGGTTAAATTGGACACTTCAAACTAGTTTAGTACCTAGATTCAATCAAGTAGATCAAGCCATAGGGAATTTACGCTACCCGTTCATAGCCGCTAAATCTCCCCTTTGCTAGTTTGGCTACTAGGAAATCACACTACCAGATCTTAGTCACTGATTCTCCTATAACTAGCCATCCACATTTCCACATCGGCTGCCCCGACATGACCTTGGGGGTCGAGTGCGGTTGAAGGTTGTTTTCCAAATTTCATCTACATAGTGTCCTCATTCCTTTTGAAGTAGATATTTCCACCAAGAAATATGAAACATGGCTCATTGTGGAGATGCATGTGAGATTGAAGAAGAACATTTCTACAATTTAGAGGTGGATGTGGAAAGTGTATCCAAATGTGTGGGCATTATTTCCTTGTCTATGTGAAATTTGGAGTCCATTATGGGATTGCTAATGGAGAATCTTGGTGTCCTAAAGGATGTAATAAGATACCATAGGGAGGAAGCTCATGAGTATGAGGAAGAGATAATCCTCCTCTATTCAAGGTGGAAGAGAGGATAGAAATTAATGTATGATGTGGACGTGAATGCCAAGAAGCTAGACCATTGGCTAGCTCAACTTGAGGTATATTTCAGTTTAGATGCAAGATAATAGCTGATAGCATATATTTTGTATTGAATAATCAAAATTTTTCTTCAAAAAGGTCTAGGAGTCTTTGTTAGGGTCTTAGAGTCCATTTGGTGGCTAGTTTAACTCTAGCTCTTTAAATTTTCAAATATTGGTTTCTCGCCTTTTTGAAAATTTGAATTTTTGAGCTTGTATGAGCCATTTTTTGTTTTCTATCATGCATGTATGGGGTCTAATATGTTTAGAGGGATTATAGTAGGTATTAAAGGTATGTTTTAAGAGGATCCTAGGGGTTAGTGAGAAAAATAATATGTAAATGCAAAAATAATACCTCTCATATATCGTGAAAACATGACGTGTGAAAGAAATTCGTTAGGGTTGGAAGGTAAGTGTAAGAATTTAGAGAAAAATAGAATGATGAAGGATTCATCATCATTTAGAAAAATTATCTTGTTAAGAAATAGAAGGGAGAGCAGGGGTTTTGTATGAAGAACTTAGAATAATAAAGCGAGACCATGTTCTAACATGATAAGGATTTGTGTGGAATGGAATTTCTTCACAAAGCCCTTGTAACTCATCTTATGGTAAAGTGTGATATGTTGATTTATTTTATAATAATTGTAGTGAGTATTATAAGATTTTTTTATATGAATTCTATGAGATTTTGAAAGAATGCATGCTCTGTTTGGTGGTTGAAGATTCTAGGAGGGTTGGAGCTGCTTTTACTAGTATAAAATAATGGAATAAATTTTTTTTCCAAGGATTGAGAGATATTTATCCATCACTGTCATAATAGTAACATAAATCAGGGTACTGGACTTGTGTTTCAAATTTTAGAGTTTAATTCCATATATTTGTCTTTTATAAGCCTTTTAGTACTCTCGGGGTAGTATATGAAACCATGCCTTGGGTTTGATGGTAATATGTTTTAAAGGAATTAAACATTGAGTTGGGTTAATAAACTTGGTAGATGATATCTTAACACCTTCCTTTCATGGGTGTTTCAATATTTATAACTTGATCTGCCCTAAATTGATCATAATGACTACCAATTTTGCTCTCAAAGTTGGTACATTCCATAAGGCTTAACTTGAAACCTGGGAAACAAGTTTTGGATACCTTACAAATGATGTCAAGGCCTATAAATTTATAGACATATTCTAGATAACTAATTCAATCTTATTATCAAGGTTTATAGGTTAGTAGTTTCTTGAAGTTTTTACTTTTCTTGTCAAGTAAGTTTGCAGCTCTGTAACAGCAGAGTATTAGAGGCCTAATTTGAACATGAGAAGGTGGTTTTGTAGAATATTTCATTAAATAAGGGACCCTAAAATATTGCACAATGATTAAAAAGAAAAATGGGTATTGTAAAAGTTTTTATTTTGTTAGAAGAGTCTTTATACCAAACGTTAGATAAGGAAAACCCTTAAGGAAGGGATACAAAGAGCTAGTAAAGGTGGATGTTAGAAACCGGACCTAACTTTGGAGTTGAGATATAAAGAGTATCTAAAACTAGTCTCACTTTGTCATGAGGCTTCATAATTTGTTCCAATCACCAACTCACTAGAGGCATTTCCCTTAAGAATCTTGATGACAGTTTTGAGAAAGTGAGAGTTTTGATGGTTTCTTTTGTTTTTCTTAAAATTGGTTATTGATTTGGTATGGAATAGGATGTAAAAATAGGGTAAAATGATAGAATAAGATAAATTTGGTTCATAAGGCTAAAAATTTCTAGTTTGAGTAGTTTCTTAAATTGTGAAAAGTGAGTGATTTTCCTACTAAGGGACTACTTTAGAGATTTCGATCATTTTTACTTGGTTGATTGGTTGAAAGAGTGTTGTGCTCTGCATTAGGTTTACGTCAAATCAATGAGAGTCAAAAATCTCATTTGTAAGGTTTAAATTAACTAATCATGCCTTAATTTGGTTTGAAATATATGTTCATAGTTTGGTTATTAAGAAGCTTCCTCATATTTCTAAGTGGGATTCATAATTTAAGATAATAATAAAAAACAATTATATCCTATTTGTTATGAGGAAGAGAGGTCCATGTATTGGCAACATCTCAGGTAGAAGCAAGGACAAAATGTGTAAGAGTACACAAGTGAGTTCTGGAAGAAGGCTATCCAAATGGGAAAAGATGTAGCAGACTAGAATATTTTGATGAAGTACATCGGTGGAATCATGTTTTCATGAAAATGTGCAACATGAAAATTCAAACTTTCAAGCATGACAACTATACCCAAATTAAAAAACGTTTCTCTCGAGTATTCCTAAAACCCTCTCTTGGTAAATTTTTTAGTTGTATCATGTTAATATTGACCATAAAAGTACTTCCAATATGATGAAAAATCATGTATAGGTGTTTGGAATGATGTGACAAGGTCAGCAATTTCATTGGTGAAATGCTTCTAATGAGTAGTTTCTCAATATACCTAGAAATAATAATTCGACCTTTCCAAGTGGTGTGCATCCTATGGGAAGAAATGAAAGGATGAAACTCATCACGGAAGTGGTATTGAAGAGCTAGGAACACGTTTGAACTTATTTGAAAGTAAATTTATGGAGGTTTAGGGAAAAACAATGCAACATCAAGTTTTTAGGTGTAAGGAATATGTAGTCAAAACCGGTACATGGACTTCTCTCGATGATTCCTAGAGCCCCATAAGGATTTAATAGGAAAAAAACTCATTGGAAATATTTAAGAGTGCTATACATTATGAAATCATAAAATATTTCACAACACCTCATGGCTTGTCATGAAAACTTCGTTTTAGCAGACACATCCTGTTTTCACAAGGAAAAATGGGAGAAATTATTATCATGTAGGTTTGATTGAAGGATGAGACCCATCCCAATGTTCTTATAATGATATTTTGAGTCAAAATCATATAATACATCATCAAAAATACCTCTGGGAGCTCCAGAAAATCATTCGTTCAAGTTGCCTCTAATGTAGGTTGGTGTTTCCCAGAGATAGTAAAATTTTTGAAGGACAAGTGTCAAATCTGGTGCATGGTGGAGTTTTATGTCCTTCCTATCCTTTTTCCAAGGGTACATATGATACACAAGAATGTTCCCCTCCTCATTCCCACTTCTTGGACCCTCTGGTTTTCAATGTGACCCAGTTGAAGCTCCTGGGTGCCATATGGTTGTTTTTCCCCATCTCCCCTTCATTGAATCTCATGGTGACAGGTTGTGAAACTTAGGTAAGGGTGCATTTTATTATACCAATTTTCCCTACCCCAAGGGGAGAATAGGGGAAAAAAATTCCCTCCAGGATCGACCAAGAATCCATTATTGAAGCCATGAAAATTGTAAGTGCATCGAAAAAAAAATTATACCGCCCATCACGTTCTAGAGACATATATGGTTGCAAGGAGAAAATATTTCCTCATCATTCTTTATCCGAAAGTTGATTACACAAAAATTTTCAATTTATTTATTATCTTTCAAGCTACCTATGATCACTATAACTCATATAATCCATTAGTGGCTATCATGATACAATAGTGAAAGGACAATGAGGAATCTCTTCACTTCCGAGGATCGACAAAGCGGAATCATCCAAAAATTGGAGGAAACAATACCTGAAAATCTAGTTTCGTGTGAACTAGTTTTCGTGCCATGAAGACCCTATTTTATATGGATATGGAGGGCTATTTTTTCAAAATTATTTCCTCCTTGAATAATTTTTCAAATTCTTGAAAGTCCAATGTGCAAAATCATCCGAAAATCAAAGGGAAGGGTCTTGAAAAATCTAGTTTCATTAAAACTAGTTTTTGCATGATGAAGTTGTTGATTTTTTGAGATATGGAGGACCAGTTTTTCTCAAGTATTCTACCCCCTGGTGAAAATTCATTTTCCCACATTTTTGGACAAAATAATCATACAAAATTTGGAGTAGGGAATCTGTAATAAAACCCATAATTTCAAGACCTTTTTTCGTCGATCAGACACTGTGCAATGAACTTACTAAAAATAGCATGTGTCTGCATGGAGGGGCATGTATAAAAAATATTAAGTGGTTAAATAATTATAATTATTGACATTCACGATCCTCCAAATAGGAAATAAACATAAGGAAATGTAAGCAAGGAAAAATTGGCAAAAACAACGGCTCCCGAACCCTACTTGCAAAAATAAAAAGTCACATTTTTGGATGTGGAAAGTTCTAATTGGCTCGATTTCACTCATCTCACTTATTTTTGACATATTCATAGAGTTTTAAGGTGGTTTCATATCTCAATCAAGGAATTTCATCCTTCACAAATGTCTTGAAACATTATTTTGATCACAATTGTGTCCTGGGATCAAGTCAAGGCACAAGGCATATCGGGAAAATCTGAAGACTTTTTGTAGATAGAAATAATTTTAAAGGTGTCAAAAAATCCATTGATTCATCAGAGGAGGTCATCATGCTCACCATCTGGTCTTGAAGTAGTCGTCATCTCATCAATGTGATTTAGGTGAGCTCGAGTGCTGGTTGAATTAAGATCAATGAGTTGAGTGAGCTAGTTGAGTTGATCTTAGCGAGATGGTTGATTTGATCTAGTTGGAATGGGATAGTTGGTTGAGTTGAGTTGAGTTGATTTTGGTGATTTAAATGAGTTGGGTGAGCTGATTAAGCTATCCAAGCCAAGCGAGCTAGAAAATATCTCATCCTTCTACCTTAAGGATCTCATATCTCACGGGATAGTAAACGAAAAGTTATCGGTGTTACAAAACAATGTGTAGGACATGAAAACAAGTATCAAGAGGTTTTTGCATCATGAATGACATTTGTGAAATCCTAAGGAGAAAGAGAGTGACCCTCACTTTAATTGGAAAATCAAGGATGAATCATCGTGAGTGATGCCTGTGGTCATCTCAAACTCACAACCAGGGAAAATTGTAGTGGCGAATATTCGTTAAGTCATGAATATTTCATTTTTAAATTTTAAATTGGAAAATTTTTAGGGTACAAGTAAGGACCAATTCACGATAAATTTCGGGTGCAATTCAATTTTAGGGGTTGATTTGTCATTCCCACGAAATAGGAATTCACACTTAAATTAGCTTTGAATACAATCATTTGGTAGTATTTTTATACTACGGTGTGACAACATATAGTATGTTATCGTTTGGTAGCATAGAAAATGCTACCGTCTTGTAAGCATATTTCATGCTAACGGCCGAAAATATTAGTATGTTTTTGACTAGTAGCATTTAATATGCTATTGGTTGGTAGCATTTTTTTATGCTACCGAATGACAACATACTATATGTTGTCGGTCAGTAGCATAAACTATGATACTGAATGGTACCATATAAAAAATATACCATCTTATAGCATTTAATAGTGATGTCATGATGTCTTGATATTTTCCATTCATGTGAAAGATAATTTTCACAGATTCACTAAATATTTTCTAAGGATTTTTTCAAAGGGACCCTTAAAATTTTCCCTACTCACAACACGATATCTTGTAAAAATGTTTCTAAACACTCATTTGGTAGTCCGAGGTGTCTGTGTATCTTGCAAAAGGAGGTTGTGATCACCGTGTCTCGGATCGCAAAGTTCTTCACCAACAACATATCGGTCAATCCGTTTCCCTTCTTCTCTTCTTTCCCCCTTTCTAATTCTTCGTTTTATGTAATCATGGTATTTTGTCCTATTCACTTAAGTGAAAATATTTGTAAAATGTAGAAGTACTCTCTCAAATTATAAGAGAGGTACTTAATTTGTATTTTATAGGGTCGAGTTAAAAGATGACAAGTGGAATATGAACATGAAGAATCATGTAAGGGGTAGATGAGAAGGAAATTCACAAGGCTATATGAAAATGGATTCTCCATTCCAAAGGATGTTGAAAATTTTAGTTCTTGGTAGCAATTGTGAATTTTTTAAGATTGTGAATCTTTGTATCACCACTAAAAACAAATAAAAGCTACATTCTTATGTTTTTTGGCTCATGTTTTCCTCTATTCTCTTTCTGTCTTCTCTCTTTTTGCAACTTTAAAATTATGGTGATAAAAAAGGAACTTGGTGTCCTTGATAGATGAACCTAAAGAACTGTGTGTCTCTAGTTTTTCAGTCTCACTAATTGCATTGTTGTCTTCCTCTAATTGAATTATGAACTACTCCGGTTGTTGTATGTGAACTACGATATTGCTTATGATGAGTATAGCCTTCCCTTTTCTAATTTCTCTCCTTCACCCATCACAACTGCAAATTAATCCCTTGTACACCACACAAGCATTTTCCATAGGTTCAGTGAAGTGTTCATGTGTGATCTTGGTCTTATTGGCCACCCCCACAACATTAAATAGAATTATGATAGTTTCACAATCAATAATTACAAAATCCCACATACAAAAGAATGAGGTCCATAGCCCCGTGAGAATTGGTGGAAACACATAATTTTTGGCAAATACTGTTAGGGATATATTTTCCTTGTGCACCCATAAATATCCTTGAAAATACAAAACTCATATATTCAAAAAACCATAAAAATAAAAAATAAAATATACTATATATGCTCAAAATCCTTTTTGCAAACCTATTGAGAAATATGCACTTTTTCAAGTTTCATCCTTTTCTAAGTACTTGAGGAAAAATGGCAGAAATAAGGTACACCGCGATGATCGTGCGGAGTGGTTTTGTTGACCCCCGCATTCGAGGAAGAATAGAGGGATGGTTTTAGACTTCCTATTGTACTGTAAGAAGAAAAGTTACTGAAGATCCTCTTAAAGGTCATATTGAAGAACCAATTGTTGAACTTGAGTCCTCAATACTCCAGAAGGATAAAGAGAAGAATAACTAGAAGAAAAAATGGCAGCACAAGCACCGGTGCCATAGGGATAGAACAATGGTCCATTGGATTTGGCTCCACCACTCGATGAAATCCCATAAGGATCAAGAAATATATTTCTGAAACTTGATGGAGATGAAAAAAATGTCCTAACGGTCATATCACAATGTTCACAATAGCCTATGGTATCCTTGGAGTGCAACATGAAGATGTTGTAGTGTGGTTGTTTGTAGAAACATTGCAAGATGACATGGTGGACTGGTTCTACTATTTTCCTTCACACTCAATTTCTGATTGGGGTGGTATGAAAAATAAGTTTGAAGAAAGATTCAAGATAGCTAAAGATTTACATGCCCTCCATGCTCAACTTACTCCAATGAAGAAAGAGTCGCAAGAGTCCATGAGAAAAGTCATCGAAAAATTCAACAAGTTTATAAACAAGATTCCCATCCCATTTCTCTTCTTACTCAGTTAATATGAATATGTTCTTCATGAATTCTCAATTTCCTAAAGTAAGTTTCTTGGTACGAGAGAATTGAACCAAGATATTTGGATAACGCTTAATAAATTGATGTTGAGGTAGAAGATGACCTCATATATTCAGGTAACATCAATAATCCTTCAACGAAGGATAAGGCCCAAGGTTCCAAAGATGAGAGAGCTGATCAATTGTTACAAAAGTTTGAAAATGAATTTAAAATGTTGAAGAAACAAGTTTCTTAATGAACACCTCATCCAAACCTTAAGAAGAACTAGATTGCGGGAGCACCCGAGAAGGCTTGCCTTGGAGGCTCTATCGGTCAATGCAATATGTGAGATCAATGAAGATGAAGAATAAGAAATTTTTGAATCAGAATTTGAAAATGAAGGATCCAAATAATGTGCTTGGATTTATTTTTTGAATACACGCTTGATGATGATTTTGAAGAATCCATAGATAGTTACTCCTATGTAGTGTTCACTCAATCACAAAAGGAGAAACATAGATCTTATTTTTCTTCCCAAGATAATAAATTGAATCCTTAAATGGAGACTCCATGAAAAAATAAATGAAATGAGGATCATTGAATTCCGCTTCCATAGGGTCAGCTAAGAAAAATCATGAGACTACTTCAACCAAAATCCTTCTTCCTTTTCAAGTAAGTCTCCTTCAACTTCCTTTGAAAAATCAATTTTTATTAATCCTAAGAAAATTCATGTCAATATTTCCATAATACCGATGTTCCTACCACTTCCTCATCCTTTGATATCATTGACCATTTCAAAAAATCCAAATTCTAAATTTATGAATATGAGTACTTGAGAACTCATCCCAAGCAACTTGACAAACTTGTTTAGCATATCAAAGGAAGTAGTTCCGTTTTATGTTTCAAATATTCCACCACCAAAGAAATACCTCATACATATGAATCCAATCAATCTTAGAATTTTCACTTCCACACCTTCCACCTCTAGGAAGGTAGAACCTTTCTACATAGACTTGTTGTTCAATGGGTATAAATTTAGCAATTGCATCATTGAATCCAAAGTGCTTTAGAAAATGTCATGCCCGTAAAAGCGGATAAAGATCTTGGTCTCTCCCTTTCTCCTCCGGCCATTGCCTCTCCATGGAAATGAATTTTTTTCCCCTTATGGGCTAGATAAAGGATGTTGAGGTAGCATTGGTGGAATTCCTGACAAAAAAATCACAATGAGAATACTCATAGTAGACATACCTACCTCATATCATATGTTGTTGGGCCGAATTTTTTGTCGAGATTTCAGAGGAGATATGCATATCGATTGGTCACATTCCATCATCCCAAACATTAAAATAGTGAAGAAACTTCTTTCCATCAAGAAAATGAAGTATACTACTCAAAGACCATATGATTGAATGAAAATATCTGTGTCAAAATTCTAAAATCTTGCAACTTTTTCATGATTGTCAAGGATGGTTTTGAGCTTCCCATGTTGGTGGAAGAACATCCAAGCCTCATAGAGCCGATCAAATAATATTATGAATATTTAATGAAACTAGAGTTTGAGAGTGTGTACCTCTCATAGGATGAGAGCATAAATGAATTTAATCCACTAGAAGTTGATGATGGTTATGAGAATATTAAATTGTAACAAAACAATATTGAAATGATGAGTAATGTGAATCTCAACAACTTCTTGACAGGTGAGCTCAATTTTTCAAATCAAAAATTTCCATTTGATGAATGTAATTATGAATACAAAGATTTGTCTTTCTCATTAGAAGAAGATGACAAGAAATATGAGAATGACAACATGCTTCTGCTTATTGAACTTGATCCTATTCAAAGAGATGATGATTTCATCATGGAAATGGATGAACAAGATTGGGAAAATGATAATGAGAACATTTCATCTCCAATGTTGTTCTCATTTCCTATTTAGGAGGATGGAAAAAATATCAATGAAAAATGGAGAAATGAAATAATGTTGAATCTTAAATCTGATTTTGTTCAAGAGGAAAACATTATCAATGGGCTAGAAACTTTCAGTGTTCACTTTACTCAAGAGTGTGATGCTCTTAACATGAAAATTGATGTCAACTATCACCATAAAAAAATGAGGAAGATGATAGTTTCCATGTTGCACATCCAACCATAAGATCATTCTCTTTCTAGGAAGATGATGAAATTTACATAACACATTTTATAGGGAAACATGTTGAGAAAGATCCAAAGTATGAGAAAGATGATTTCTTGGCATGATTGAGAAACAAAGAAAATCAAGAGCTTAGTGATAATGATGAAATATCCAAAGCATCTTCTGAGAATCAACCCATGGGAATAGTAGTCATGAAGTGGATGACAAGTGAAGAACAAATTTCTTGGTATGTAAATGATAATTCAAGTATGATCGAAGTTCATCTTCACTCTAGCGATGAAAAATCAACAGGCGGAATAAACTTCGGAATCAATGAGAAAATGGAAATAATATGTCAAAGCAATAGAGGAAAAGAAATGGATAAGAAGATCATAAATTGCAATAGTAATCATGATAGATTTATCAAAAAGTTGAGAAGAGATTCATATTTTAGCGAACTTGTCAACGAGGTTTGTGGAAGAAAGGAATTCATTGATATTCATTTATGGGTAAGAACTCAGTTAAAATTAGTGCTTCAATGAAAGTGGGTTGTCACCCACATGTACATAGGTGATTTAGGATTTTTCCCTTTTGTTATTGTTTGTTTCCTTTCCCATTTTGTGTTTCTCTTGTGTTGCATGTTTCCCATCTCATCTTGTGCTTCCATTTCCTATTTGTTCCTTATCGTGTGTGCATGTTTAATAAAAGTTGTGTTGTGTATCTTTATGGTGAATCTATAGGACAATGAATAAAGCACTGGTATATGTGGTTTATTGAGATTATTTTGTTCCTACTTATCCTATCCTCACTATACTTGATAAAAAACAAGTCCCCAAGCTAGATCTAGATGTTTTCATGTAAATGTGCAACATGAAAATTCAAACTTTCAATCATGACAACTA
Source organism: Taxus wallichiana var. yunnanensis (assembly GCA_018340775.1). Classification (NCBI taxonomy): domain Eukaryota; kingdom Viridiplantae; phylum Streptophyta; class Pinopsida; order Cupressales; family Taxaceae; genus Taxus; species Taxus wallichiana. Next base: position 794,281,809 of record CM031244.1, on the reverse strand, counting down.
GACCCAAATTTGAAAAAATTCTCTCTAGTTTTGTCAAAACACTCTCTGGTTAGTTTTTCAATTGTGTCATGTCCATATTGACCTTACAGGTACCTCTAAGATTATTTACAATAAAGTATAGGTGTTTAGAATGACATGATAAGGTCATCAATTCCAATGACAAGTTTCTAAATACACCTAGAAAAGTTAATTATGACCTTTCCAAGACTAGTGTTCATACTCCAGGATGGAACAAAAGGATAAAACTCATCCAAAAGTGGCATTGAAGAGATAGGTAAATTTTTGAACTCGTTTAGGATTTTATTTGAAATTTTTGGAGGTTTAGGGACAAACAATGCAACATTGATTTTTTTAGGTGTAAGGAGCAAACAATCAAAACAAGTACCTAGACTTCATTGGATGCTTCTAGGAGATAAGTAAGAATTTAAATGTAATATAAAACTAATTGTAAATCTTGAAGAAGTTATCTAAATGATGAAATCTTAAAATATTTCACAACACCTCTTGGAATCTCATTTTTAACAGAGATAACCTATTGTCCCAAAGGAAATAGGTGATTTTTTTAATAATTTAGGAAGAATTGAAGGATGATAACCATAAAATTGTTCCCATAAAGATATTGGAGTCAAAATAATATAAGAATTAATCAAAAAATACCTCTAGGAGCTCTAAAAAATCGTCAAGTTCAAGTTGCCTCTCTTGTAGATAGGTGTTTCATAGTTAGTCAAAAAAATTAAGGACAAGTGTAAACTCCTGGTGCATTGAGGCATTTTGTGTCTTGATTTTCCCTATCGCAAGAGGAAAGAGGGGACACAAAAATTCACCCCTCTTCATACCCCCTTCCTGGGCACTCTAGTTTTCAATGTGACCTAGTTCAAGTTTTTAGGTGCTTTATATTGTTATTTTCACGACCCCCCCCTTCATCCAATCTCATGGTGACACTTGTGAAGCCAAGGTAAGGGAAAATTTTATCATACCCATTTTCCCCCTGTCCTAAGGGAAAAAGGGGGATATAAATTTACACTCAAAGAAAAACAAGAAAATCCTAGTTTTTTTAAAAACCAATTGCTTGCTTCCTTATGTCGTAAAGAAAAACACAATCGAAAACTTAGAAAACTTAAAATTACTAACTACAAAGTGTTTTTCCCTCTAAGAAAAAAAAATCCACTTTATTTAATACATTAAACCTGTAATTACATCAAAAACATCATTTATCTTTGCCCATAACATTCCGGAGACATCCATGGTTGCAAGGAATGAAGCTTTCCTCATCATTCTTCATCCGAAAAGTCGATTGCACCAAAATTTTCAACTAATTTTTCTTCTTTCAAGCTACCTGTGATCACTGTAACTTAGATAATCAATTAATGGATGGGTCAAAGCATATAACTGTGTCCCACATTTTTGTAGTTTTTTTACTTTCAACAAACTATGTCTGACAACCAAAACATGACCAAACACATATAAAATGACCACACATGCATTTTTAAGAGGCTATAAATACCAAGGTGCAGGGCATCCAGAATTTACGATTTTTAAATTTTTATAGTATTTTTAATTATTTATTTACTAGTCGATTTTAAAATATTGATGGCCATAAAATGGGACACACTTGTATGCTTTGACCGGATGTAATAAAATATCATATAAAGGAAAAGGAGACCCATTTTATGTCCTAAGGATCCAAAATGTGCAATCATATGAAAATTGGAGGAAACAATCCCTGAAAAATCTAGTTTCATGTGAACTAGTTTTCATGCCATGAAGACCCTATTTTTTAGGGATATGGAGGAATATGTTTTTCATCATAATTCTTCCCTCCTAAAATAAATTTTCAAATTCCCAAAGATTGAATAGGTGAAATCATCCAAAAATCGGAGGGAAGGGTCTTGAAAAATCTAGTTTCATCAAACCTGGTTTTGCATGATGAAGTTGCTAATTTTTATGGATATGGATGACTAAGTTTTTCTAAGAATTATTTCGCCTCGATGAAAAATTAATTTTAAAAATTTTTAAGATGAAGGAATCACCCAAAATTTTGAGCGGGGAATCCTAGAATAAAACCAATTATTTCAAGACCATTTTTGTTGCAGTCTAACAGCCACAACGCACTTACTAAAAATAACACGTGTCCTTGACAGGGCATGTATAAAAATAGAAAGTGGTCAAATAAGGTTAATTCTCAAAATTTTTGATCCTCCGAGATAGAAAATAAGCACCAAGGAATGTAAATAGGGAAAAATTGCTAAAAATAACATCTCACGAACCCTACTTGCTAACAATAGAAAGCCTCATATTTGGTGTGAACAAGTTACAATTAGCTCCAAGTTCACTCATCTCACTTATGTTTGAAATATTCAAAGGGTTTTAAGGTGGTTTCATAGATTGAACAAGGAAATTAATCCTTCACAAAGGTCTTGAAGCATCATTTTTATCATAATTGTGTCTTAGAGAAAGGAGAGCACAACATGTAAAATTCAAAGATTTTGTGCGAGATGGAAATAATATGAAAAGTGTCTAGAAATAAATTTATTCATCGAGGAGGTGATCATTTTCCTCATTAGTTCTGAAGAAATCATTATCTCATTAAGGTGATTTGGGTGAGCTCGGTGAAATTGTTGAATTGTGCTAAGTGAGCTAGTTGAGTTGAGCTCGAAAAATCTGGTTGATTTAATCTAGATGAAATGCGAGAGTTGGTTGATTTGGGTGAGTCAAATGAGTTAGGTGAAATTATTTAGCTATCCAAGCCAAGTGAGCTAAGAAATATCCCATCCTTCTTCCTTAAGGAGGCCACATTTCATTAAAGACAATAAAGGCATATTTTACACTGCTTTGTTGCAGCGTAGTGTGTAGGATAGGAACACAAGAATAAAGGGGTTTGTGAATCATGAATGAAAATTGTGAAATCATCAAGATCAAGAGAGTGATCCCCACTCTCATTGTGAAATCAAGAATGCATCATCATGAGTGATGTCGGTGGTCATTTCAAACTCACAATAGGATATCTTGCATCAATGTTTCTAAACACTCATTCGGCGGTCCAAGGTGTTTGTGTATATCATGATCATCATGCCTTAGATAAAAAATTTATTCATCAGCAGTAGATCAGTCAATCCCTTTCCCTTCTTCTCTTCTTCCCCTTTCTAATTATTCATTGTATGCAATCATGGTATTTTTTCCTATTCACTTAAGTGACAATACTTGTAAAATGTAAAAGTACTCTCTCAACTTATAAGAGAGGTACTTAATTTGTGTCTTCTAAGGTAAGTTGAAAGGTCACAAGTGGAATATGATCATGAAAAGTCATGTGGGGGGTGGATGAGAAGGAAATCCAAAAGGCTATTAACTAGAATGGCTTGTGTATTCCAAAGGATCTTAAAAATTTAGTTCTTGGTATCATTTTTGAATTGTTGTAGCTTTTGAAGCTTTGTATCACCACTACACAAGAAATGAAAGCTACATTCTTCCATTTCCTTTGCTCATGATTTCCTCTCTCTCTCTCTCTCTCTCTCTCTCTCTCTCTCTCTCTCTCTCTGTCTTTGCAAATTTGCAAGTATGGTGATCAAGAAGGAACTTGATGTCCTTGATAAATGAACCTAAAGAACTATGTGTCTCTAGTTTTTAATTCTTGCTAATTAAATTGTTTTCTTCCTCTAATTTAATTATGAACTACTCTAGTTGGTGTGTGTGAAATTTGTTATTTCCTACTCATAAAAATAGCCTTCCTTTCCCTAAATTATATCCTTCACCCATCACCACTGAAAATTCCTCCCTTGTATGTCATACAAGAACTTTTCTAGAGGTTTAGTGAAGTGTTCCTATGTTATCCATGGCTTCTGGACACCCCCACAACATTAGATAGATTTAGGATAGTTTCACATTCAATATTAAGAGCCTTCCCATACATAAGAAGGAGGGGCGTAACCCCATGAGCATTGGTGGAAACATGTAATTTTCCACACAAAAAATTATTTCACCAACTCCATAATATTTTAAGAAAACCCATTCTCTTGGACAATCCATAAAATGTAGATGAGGCTTGTTCTCAAGCACACTATCTAGATATGCACAAGAAGAAGAATTCATCTACCTCTCAACATGCTTCAAAAAAATTGTTGGAAGCACAATGACTAAGAGGGGGGGTGAATCATTCCATTAATACTTTTACTTTAGTTGTATTTAACTTGTATACATAATTCATCTCATCAATTCATTCATTCATTATCAAATGTGAGATTATTAGTTATCTTAGAAAACCATCAACCATTCACATAAGCATGAAACAAGAGAGAACACATGAAAACCATATTTAAGTGGGAAACCATCAAGGGGAAGAAAACCCATTGAATCGTTTCATATATTACTAAAAAAATGACTCTCATCAATATTACACATCATAAGAGATTTGTTTCATGAGGCACTAAAACCACAAGGAACACCAACCCCTAGTTTATTAGGAACTAACCCTACAAGGAGAACTAACTCTACAAGGAGGCTTATAACCCCCAAGATGACTAAATACCCACTAAACCACTTGATATGAAGATCACTCAATGTCCTTATTGCTCCACTAAATTATTTTGATCAATTTTTCAGTTCCTTCCACTCATACATATATCACACCATGTCTTCTCCTACTTCACTCATACTTACACCATTTAATGTTGATTAGGTAAAGTGACCTTGTAGATATTCTTCTATACCCTTATCAATTTCTCATTCTCTTCTATTCTCTACTCTAGAGCCCTCTTACCTCTTTACACTCTTCCTTTTGCTTGCTTAAAATTCATCAACTTCTCTTTTCATGTCACTCGTCTCAATTATATTGATGATCAAATTATCTTGGCTAAAATATTTCCCCTTAGCCTCTATGATTACGTGATGTGTTGGTTTTACAACATAATTGTTCACTCGGTAACTTCATTTACGAATCTAGATGATGCCTTTCTTATGAATTTCTCCATCAATATCAGCTCCAAGATAGCTAATGTGTTAGCGAGACTCCAAGCTTCGAGGATTTGTTTATTCAGAGTATTTTACCACCGCTTCAAGAAAGTGTCCTCTTTGAAACCTCTCCTTCATTCAATCAGTTTTATCATACTCTTAAGCTTCACGAGACCAAACTCCTATCCATAGGTAATCTTAAGTTTTAGGATTAAGCATCTTCCTTCACTCATTTTCAAAATAAGACACTATTCAAACCATCTATAACTAAGCCAATCGACGCCAAAGTTACTGTAAATGTAGTTACTACTCCGAAAGAGGTTAAATCACTATCACTTAGGTGAGTGTTTACTAACTTTCCTATGCCCCCACATCTCATATTGTAATAGCTTCTTGAGATAAATATTATCACGCTCCCTCTACCACTCGAATTAGATCCATCACGACCAAAAAAAAGGAATCACACTCAATTTTTTTATGCGATTATCATAGATGTGTAGGACATTTTACAAATTGATGTTTCTAGATCCACACAATCATTCAAGATCTTATTGATTATAAAAAAATTTAAGTTTGGAACCCACATGATTCTATACCAATCAATGACAAGGGTAAATTCAAATTATTTAATAATAAATCCAAATAGTTTGAAAAGAAATCATTTGAATCTTCTTCTAATCATACATATTATGCAATGCCTCCTTTTGCATCATGGGCTCTTGATTTCTTAGTTGCACATACTGACGCTTCACCACCAATAATCTCTTTCTCTAACCATGATTATCATGTGAATTTCACATCTAATCACTTACATATTAAGGAATATGTTGATTCATTCCCTATCAATAATAATAAGGTTGACCCATTATGGCCCATTAGTGCATGTTCCATCCACTCCTTAAGGCTATTGGTTATCCTCTATCACAAATTGAATACCCTATGAACAAACCCTTTGGTGTCATCCAACTATATGTTATGGTTGGTCCTCTTACTATGTTTGTGCCTTTCCTTGTTAGCAACATAGTTGTGATGACGCAGACAAAAATCATGCACTTTAGACACTATTTAGTCCTAGTCTCATACTACTATTTAGAAGGTTTTCAATTGAAGAAAATATTAACTAACCCCATATTTTTTCCATCTTACTTTATTTTCTTTTGTCATTCCTCTTACACCCACATGCCTAATCATATTATGCCATTTCATGTTATTTTAGCTTTGACTAGGATTAGTTCCGTGGTCCCACCAGGGGTGCCCTAATCCTTTTTGAACTTTCATGTCACCTATTGGGAACTTTCTAGTTGTTTGATTCTTATCTTTTTGGTGGTCGCCATTTTGGGGTTAATTACAAAATAATATTAGGAGAAACCTATAAATATAAATTTATGAGACCATAATGAGGGACCAAGCACTATTCACTAATATCATCTATCTAGGGTTGCATTCATCAAAAGCATTTGAAGATCATTTTCATACATTTAGATCCATCATAAGGGAAAAGGTTGTTTCATCTCGCATCACATAAGCACATGAAGGGATTCTATTCTATTCCATCCAAAATTCTACTACATTTTTACACTACTTATTTCTCACTACTTCACAAGTGCGACTAACACAAGAGCACTTAGGGCACATGATTCACACACACATTAAAAATACATTTGGGTTTCGAATGTAGTGCAACACTCATTTGGTAAGTCCACTATTGTGGAAACTTAGGTTAGTCTAAACTATTCATTTGCATTCTTTTTTTTTTAAGGTTTTGATACTTCTTGTGGTCTCTTGCAGGCCTTTCTTTCATCTTGGATTAACATTGACATATGGCGTAGTGCATTGAATCGATGTGACACACAACAAAGATTTTGTACAACCCACCGGACTTGTGATACTCGGTTTTGGACCTCCTACATAGACCAGAGTGCCCATATTTTCGACTAGGGCACCCATAGGTGCCCTAGTCCCTCTCTAGGTGCCCCAATCTAGAGAATCAGTCAGATCTATCCTTTTAGGACCTCTACACACAAGTCGTTATTGCTTTCAAATTATTTTGTTTATTCTTTTACATAGTCCAACCGAGTCACTTCCTCACTCTTCTTACATTTTAGGGTTTCTATTTACAATAGCTTAGTTGATTGGGCCACTTTATATAGTTACTTGTTGCGTTTATTTCTTGTATTTACATGTTGTTCTAGATTAGATTAACTATCATATATCCACAACATCTGCATATTATGGTTGCTTTTAGTATTGCTTACTTTTCTTGTTCATGGTCACTTTATTACACATGCTAGTTAGATTACTTGTATGTAATTTATCTATATCATCCACACATGCACATTCATGTCTTTTTCTAGTTGTGATCACAGATACATGTCTCTTACACACAACATAGATGCTCACCTTCTACCCTTCCTACACTAGTCATTAGGGGCATCCACATTCATCTCTCACAAGTGTTATTGTTTCATTTTGTACTTAGCACTTTACATTACTTAGTTATACATGCTTTTGACATACTAGTTATCTTTCTAACATGTTAATGGTGCTTCATGTGCAGAATTTGTTATGTAGGGATATTTGTTTCCATACTTGTTTGTTACATTGTCTATTATTGTTTGTTATTGTATGCGAGCCTTTCCTTGTGTTTGGTGTGCTCACATGTTTGTTGTATGAATCAATGATGGCCTTGAGTGACTTGTGACATTGTGAGTGATGTCCCATGTTTGCAGCCCACTTTGTGTGGTCTACTTTTTCTTCTTGTGTGTTTACATTACTACTTTTCTTGGTATCTTATACACAGTTTGGGTAGCTTATACACTATTTTATATATGCATTCTTGATCATATTAACACTTGTATTTTGTCTAGCCTTCTTGGTTGTGCATGCCTTGGTTTCTACCTAGCACATTACTTTACCCCTGTAAGGAAGAGTTGTAGCTTTCATGTGGTTGGTCCTCTTTTGGGGTGTGTTCTCCTATCACGAACGTCGTATGCGCCCCAAAGAGGGGGAATCACTTGGGGTTTTACATACTACATAATGCTTATAAATCGGTTCATTTGAGTGTACTTTCCACCATTAGAATTGTGAGTTACATATAGCGAGTGGGTTAAAACATGTCTATGAATCCCGTACACAATGAATTTTACATTAAATTTTTGTCATTAGCATTACGGGAAGCAAGATTAACGGTTGGAGGATGTTTGAATTCTTCCTTATACTTCTTGACCGGTGGTATTGGATTTCCCAAAAAACTAGGATGTACAGAGATATATTCACACAAGTTTAGGGAAGCATTAAAAGGTTGCAGTATATAGTGGAATTCCTCCCTATACTTCTTTGGCCTATGGCATTGGATCGCCCAAAAAATCTCGGCAAGTATAGGATATCCTTCTATATTCTCTTTCTCAACATGAATCGATGCACATGTTCCATTTACATTTTCCATTTTTGTATTTTACATTCACATGATTTTAACATTTATATACATGTGTATTTTACATTATGTTTTACACATACATACATATATATTTGAATACTTGATTGTTTTCTCCTTGCATGTCCGACCGTATGAGAAACAAGTAGTCATATGGGGGCAACAACAACATCTTGTGGCAGCACACACCATACTAGCCATGTAGATACATTACACACATCGATAACTATACACACGTTTCGCCCTAAGTTCATTCTCATCACTTTTTTAACATTTTCATCTATAGTCTCCATGTTCCATCATATTTTTGTCATTCCATGCTTTTTATAGTTTGGTAGTGCATTTATACATCACTCTACATGTATTATCAAGTACACATCTATATCTACTTTATGTTACCCAGATTTCCACTCACCAACATAAAGTGGGGGAAACTTTAAACACAAAATCATGAACTTTAGAAACTATTTAGTCCCAGTCTCATACTACTATTTAGAAGGTTTTGAGTGAAGAAAGTACTAATTAACCCCCATATTTTCACCATCTTACTTTATTTTCTTTTTTTTGTTCTTGACCTCTTACACTCGCATGCCCAATTAGAGTTTTCATTTTACGTTATTTTAGCTCGACTAGGGTGCCTGGTTAGTATTAGGGCACCGATGGGCACCTTAGTCCCACTAGGGGCACCCTGATTCTTTTTCAAACATTCTCACCACCTTTTCATAACTTTCTAGTTGTTTTAGCTTCTTATCTTTTTGGTGGTCAGCCATTTTGGGGTTAATTACGAAATTAGATCAAGAGAACCCTATAAATATAAAGTTATTAGACCATAATTTGGGACCAAACACTAGTCACTACTATCATCCACCTGAGGTTTCATTCATCAAAATCATTTGGAGAACATTTTCATACATTTAGCTCCATCACAAGGGACAAGGTTGGTTCATCTCCATCACACAAGCATACGAGGGGATTTTATTCTATTATATCCACCATTCTACTACATTTTACATTTAGTTTTTGTTCTCTACTTCACAAAGTGTGGCTGACACAAGAGAACTTACGGCACATGATTCACACACACACACACAAACTATTACTAAATTTGGGTTTGGAATGTAGTGCAACACTCAGTTAGTGAGTTCACTGTTGTGGTAGCGAGGTTAGTCCGACCTATTCATTTACATTTTTAAAGGTTTTGATACTTCTTGTGGTCTCTTGTTGGTATTTCTTTCATCTTAGATTATCAACAAAATCAGCGCAATGTAGAGAATATGATGTGGCACACATCAAGGGTTTTATAATACCTTTGGAACCTATGAAACTCGAGTTTCATACCTCCTACAAAAACCAAAACACTCATATTGTAGACTAGGGTGCCCATATGCACCCGAATCCCTCTCTAGCAACCCTAGTCCAGGTATGTCCTTTTTAGGACCTGTACATAGTCGTTCCTACTTCCGATTATTCTGTTTATTCGTGGCATAGTGTAGTGATCTCTTCTTACCAACCTGAGTCACTTCTTCACTCTTCTTACATATTAGGGTTTCCATTTACATTATCTTCGTTATTTGGGCCACTTTATATAGTTACTTTTTTCATTTTATTTGTTGTATTTACGAGTCATTCTAGATTAGATTAACTATCATATATCTTCATTTTAGTTAATTTTATTTAATCAATGGGTGTGATATGCTTCTCGGTCTCAATTGGATTCAATGGTCCCAATCTATCATCTCTATGAATCACTTGTGACTTAAATTCATCCATAACAATTAGGTTATTTCTATTGATGGTGTCCCACCATCTACTCCATGGTTGTCATCTCCTCACACTTCAATCAGCACATTACCACCTACATAGTCTAGCACATCACACTCTATGTTACTCAAAGTGCAATCTACTCCTAGTTCACCTACTCACACATTGTCTACATGACCTCACCACTCTGCTAGTCCTACACATAGGTATCAGCCCATTCCTAGGACAATTACTACATCTCGATGTAGATCACCACCTTGATTTATTCAATGTGGGTGTCCATCACCTTCACGCTTGGCACCACATAGATCTCCATCACCGATACATTTTTCTCTACCACGGTATTCATCATATACTCACCCATCGCACACACATAGACTTCATTCACTAGCGCAACATCTGTCTCATATACCACCACTCTTAGAGCAGGGTCATATGATTTCAACACCACATGCATTGGATGGAGGACTTTTGTCCTTCATTTTCATTGGATATTTCATACATTCACACACACATGGGGGCATAACATTTAACACATCCCCCTCCTCATATTTTCATAAGATTATCTCTCATATTTGCATTATCATACATTTACATCCTTGCATAGGCATATTCATCACACATTTAGCATCATCATTACCTAATGACACACTCTTGTGCTTTGGTTCACACTTGAATGTTGAGGGCATACTACACATGAACCCCTCACACTACACACTAGGTATCTTCACACATCTTTCATCATATATCTTACACTTTACATCATATACTCTACATTTAGTCTATATCATTTTGGCATTGGTATCTACACATCATACACCGTATTAGTCATCATTATACATGTATCACACTTTTTAGGGTCTACATTGCATACCTGCATTACATATTTATACAAAACACATTTTCTATACACTATACTAGTATTCGTCATACATGTGTCACACTTGCATCTAGCATTACATGCCTCTGTTTAACACACATATTCAAACTTTTAGTTTACATACATACCTTACATTACATCTTATGCATCATAAACTACACACCATATGGTCATCTATTACCATGTCACATATTACACATTGTCTTCTATGCACTACACTCACTACCCTATGACGCACTTTAGTTCCTCGGTCCATACTCGACTACCAAGGGTTTACCAATCAAATGGACCTTATCATGCACACACATTCATCAATCTACCCTATATCATACGCTATAAGTTAACCAATCACCTATTCCTTCATTTTATAGTGGTATACACTTTAGGCTACATCACCACTCCCTCTATTCATCTAGTAGTGATATACACTTTAGGCTACATCATCACTCTTTTGATCATCTTTTCATAATATACACTTTGGCTATATGGGTCACACACATAATTCATTTCTAGGTCACATCTCATCAACACACACATACACATTCATCACAACATGTTAGACACAACACATTATTCAACCATTTACCGATGACACACTCTCGTTTGAGGTTCATTATTGACTACTGAGGGGGAAAATCAAATGAACCTCAATGCATACATTTCCATTCACTCATGGGGAAAATGAATCCTATCATTCCATCCATCTACAACATATTGCATATCTTGGTTACTTTTACTCTTTCTCTCATTTTCCTGGATATGGTCTCTTTATTACACATGCTAGTTAGATATCTTATATGTCATTTATATATACCATACACACATGTGTATTCACACCTTTATTTATTTGTGATCACAGATATAGGTCTTTTGTAGGTATCAAAAATTCTTGCCTTCTACCCATCGTACATTGGTCGCTAGGGTCATCCACATTCGTCTCTCATAGGTGATATTGTTTCATTTTACTTAGAACTTTACATTACTTGCTTATAATTTTTTTGACATATTGGTTATTTTTCTAACATGCTAATGTGTGTTTCATGTGCAACACTTGTTATCTAGGGATTTTGAATTCCATATTTTTATTATATTATTTGTTATTACTTGTCCTTGTTTGGGATTTTCCCTATGTTTGGTGTGCACACTTGTTTGTTGTATGCGACCATGATGGCCTTGCATGTCTTGTGACATCATGAGTGATGTCCCATGTTTGCATCCCACTTTGTGCAACTTAATTTTTTTCTTGTGTGTCTTTCTATCTTGTTTGGTAGCTTAGACAATGTTTTCGTATAATACACATTGTCTTATACATGCATGCTTGTTGGTACTAACACTTGTCTTTGGCTAGCCTCTTGTTTGTGCATGCCTTGGTTTCTACCAAGTGCTTTCCTTCCCCATGTAGGGAAGAGTTACAGATTTCATGTATTTGGTTCACTTTTGGCATCGTATTATCCTATCAACAACGTCACATGTGCCCCTAAAGAGGGGAGGCATCATTTTGGGGTTTACATAATACAAAACGCTTCTACATCAGTTCGGTTTAGTCAATTTCCACCCTCAGAATCGTGGTAATACAAAAAGTAGGTTTAGAATAGTCTACGAACCCCATACACAACATTTTTTACAGGACATGGTTGTACTTATAATTCTAGGGAGAAGTTACTGGAGTTGGAGATACAGTGGAATTAATCTCTACACTACTTCAGCCGGTGGCGTTGGATTACCCAGAAAACCTGGTTGTATAGAGATCTCTTCATATAAATTTAGGGAAGGAGTTATAGGTTGGATAATGATGCAACTTTATCCCTAAATTTCTTCTTCCTATGGCGTTAGATTGCCCAAAAACCCAAGATAGGATATCCTCTTTCTACACCCTTTCTCTCATCATGGAGCAGTACACATATTCCTTTTACATTTTCATAATTTCATTTCGAGTATTTTCATTACTTATACATCCGTCTTTTACATGCATTTTTGACATATATACATGTGTATTTGAATTATTGATCATCTTCTCCTTGCAAAACCATTTGATGAGAGAATAAATTAGTAGACAACAATAACAACTATAACAATGGGGGCAACAACAACAAAATTTTACGGCTAACACACACTATACTAACCATGCGGGTACATCACACACATCGGAAAATACACATGAATTTCCCTCTGGATTCACTCTCATCACTTTTTGGGATTTTAAATGTTTAGTTTCCACACTCCATCATATTTTTATCACTACACACTTAATCTAGTCCTTCAATGCATTTCTACACCACTCTACATGGATTTATTAGGTACGCGTCTCTATCTAATTTATGTTATCGAGATTTCCACTCACCAACATAAAGTGGGGGTAAATGTAGTCAAAAATCACACACTTTAGAAATTATTTACTCTCGGTCACATACTACTATTCATATTTTTTTGAGTGAAGAAAGTACTAATTAACCCCGATCTTTTGGCCATTATTCTTTTTTCTATCGTTAATGTTGACCTCTCACACATGCATGCCTAGTCTATTTCTATCATTCTAAGATGTTTTACATTTGACTAGGGAACTGAGCTAGTCTTGGGGTGCCAACAGTGCCCTTGTCCTAATTGGGGCACCCCGATCCTTTTCCCACTTTTACGCCACTTTTTGGGAACTTTCTCGGTTGTTTCGACATTTCACATTTCTTGTGGTTGGCATTTTCAGGTTACTTACAAAATTAGAACAAGAGAACCATATAAATATAAAGTTATGAAACTATTGACAATTATCTTTGCAGATGAATCACCAAAGTTGTGGGAAATCTTAGAGATGTGGGACTTGGCCCCTAAGATAACCTCCAGATTTTATAGAAGTTGGATCTTCTCTAATTTGGGTTGAGATAAGGGTTAGAGAGAAAATAAAGTAGTATGTAAATCCTATCTAAGGAAATGAACCAAAATTTTACTAACAAGTATAAAGATAGATATCAAAATAACTATTAAAATATTTGAAGAGCATCAAGCATGATCTACTATTTCAAAGATGTTTCAAACTATCAAAGGAAGAATGAAACTTAAAACATAATCGTATGTAAATGAACTGGTTTATGTAAATATCTAAGGGTGTGTAACATGATAGATATTTAAACATTCATCTAGAACTGAATACAAGTAAACAAGAGGAAACATAGGATATAGAATATTGCAAACTTGAAGGTGCATAGAACAAGAACTCTTATTTATATAGAAAACAATACATAAGGCCAAAATGGCATAGATTACAACACTTCTTTACAACAGAGCCTTACTAAGGCCAATGAACACAATAGACTAAACCTAAATTCCTCCCTTTTGACATTCTAGAACTTCTTTTCCTATCTATCTTCGTATATATCCCTCTCTATCTCGACACACATACATTATCTTATAGATCTTCATGGCTCTTGCTTCAACATTCCTCCATTAAGGTTTCTATTATCTACATTTAGTTTTTACCTATGAAATCTTTGACCTTTGGAGAAAAATCTCAATTGCATGTTTTGGGGATCGATATCGCATTTAATTCACCGAATCTCGATCCCTTCAATTCATTGATTGGTCCTTTTGATGGTGATAACTACATGTGTGACATGTTGAAAACTTGTGTGAATTTGGAAATTCTTTTCATTTCTCTCCTTTTGAAGTTGCACCTGGGTGACACGTGGTCAATCCTCACCGCTTGAGGGCTCCAGAATCTTTGTGCCTCCTTCAAAATACATGGAAGGGGAAGGTGGAAATATTCCACATTAAGTTCTATACTTAGGAAAAACTTAGTCCCGATAAAAAAAAGAACACCAAATAGAAAAGGGAGTCGAGGCGAAAAAGAAAGCAACAATGGAAGAACCTCGAAATAATGTAGAATTCATTATAAATTTATGAAAACTTACTGAGCGAATCTGTGCTAGTCGTGGAAGAATCTAGTAATCCTTCCCTACCAAATTTTCAAAATGTGGCTCAAAGGGACACCACTCAAGGCTGCTTTAAAGAAAATTTGTACCCAACCCATTTGGCCTCTGTCAAGTAACTCCTTCGTTATAGAGCCTAAAAGGCTCTATCCAACTCAATTATCTCCTTATGGGAGAATATTTAGAGATCCTACACCATTTCATGCAAACTGAACTCCAATTTTACTATTGGGTTCAGAATGGCCTCCACCTCAGCTATAATGGAATCCTCCTTTAAAGAATGAAAGATAGTCTTATCTTGTTTCTTGGTCATAAGTAGTTGTTGAATCTGGTCCTCTGACAGGATGGTGGAGTCATCGGGAAAGGGAGAGGGAAGCCCAATCGAAATAATTACTCGATGCATTGTCGCTCTTTGATTCCTAATTAGAGTTAGGTCGGAGATTCTAGACTCGTATAGTAGGCTTGTTACAACTTAGAATCTAATTGATTTTAACCCCGACCATCTACATGTCTATAATACCAGCCCCTTACAGGGTGGAGTCTAAAGAATCATAAATTTTCTAAACCAGATTGCTTTCATTTAGGGACCTTGGAAGATATGGTGTTATTGATGGTAGAGGCCAAGGATTCCACGTTGGCACATAGGATTTGTGCATCATATATGAATATTAGTACATGCTCTAGGTCTGTTTCCTTGGTGGAAATTATTTTGCAGCGGAGGTATAATCCTTGCACCAATGTGATAATTCCCCCTTTCGGGTGTTATTGAGCTAGTTTGGGTCAAATCCTTGACCACATCCTCTGTAGTCTTGCATTTCATTTGCAAGCTTCCTTTCTCTTCTTTTGAGGCATGCTGACTTCCCTTAGAGTGAAGTGACCTCTACTTTATTAGAATTGACCTCTTGTTGAAGAATCTTCTTCTCATGCACAAGAAAACTAGCCAAAGTTTTTAATGTTGATAGATCTACTTCTAATGTCTTAGTCCTCGCTTGAGAAGTTGTAAGAGCTTCTTCTGATGCCACCGCTTTTAAATAATTACGGAGTTTTTAATTTATTTACCTTTGCCTTTGATTTTTACATTCGGATGGGAAACAATATTTTGTGTTTGTAAGAGGCTAGTCTCCATTTTCTTCATCTTATTGCTGATTTTGAGATAATCTGTGGCAACCACGATAGTTGTCTTGCTCATCGGTTTGATCTTATGTTGAGGCTAGAATTGGGTTAGGTCCACTTTGCAATAATGCTAAAAGAATAATATTCCAGATGCATTTGATCTATGGGATTTTAGACATTGGGGACCATCTAGGTGATGGTCAGAGAACTCTACTAATGGTCATATAATGACTGCATCTACCTCTCAGCTCCCACTTCCATCTTCTTCTTCTTCTTCTTCTCCTTCCTCTTATCTCGGGATGCTTTGGCCATCTTTTCTTGACTCAAAAATTAGAAGGGGAAGGGACTATCTTGCGTGTAAATGGGAACCTTGGTGATAGGCCGTAGGGGATTTTAATTGGTTATGGGGGCTGAGTAGTCACTAGAGTCAAAAAAGGGTCCATCAAAACTTAGGGGAGAGAATGTAGGAATGGTTATAGGTAATGAAGGTAGGAAAGGGGAGGTTAGGGGAGGAAGATTCTTTGTTGGGATTACCAAAATAGGAACATCCCCGGATGTGTAAATGAAAGGTGGAGAAGAAGGAGATGAATGAAAGAGAGGAGGTGAAGGATCGGAGGAAGAAGAGACCTCGCCCGACTTCAACTTCTTCCTCGAAGAGATCTAGGGCTTACACCTTCACCAATTGTCACAGAGGGAAAGACTAATGGTTGTGTTACTGTCTTTGAATACTGAGGGCCTAGTGTTGTCTCGAACCATGGGCATATAACTAGAGGGATCCTACTAAGGAATGTAAGGATGGAACCATGGTGGCATTTGTTGTTCAAAGGGCGAGAGGGACTCCGTTGTTTCCCACTCTTTGGATACCACCACCGCCTCCTTATTGAATGAATCAGACCCGTGCTTAGCATCCCAGAATTCTTCCCACTCCTCATTAGTGGGAAGGACCTTGAAATTGAGGATAGTTTTTATGATTTCTTGCCTATATTTCCAATAAGATTCTATCTTCTCTACACTCCAATCTTTGCTATAAAGGGATTCCCTCAAGCCCTTGGTCATTGTTATGGTGGGGTCATAATCCTACAATATTAGATGAAATGAATCCCATAGTGGAATTGAGATGTCACTTAGTTCGACATAAATATCAGGAGCGTTTGCTTGGGGAGACCTCTTTTCTTCAAAAAAATTCTATGTGTGTTGCGGAAGGAGTTTGAGACTCTATTTGAGAACAAGGTGTCAATCATCCACATGTTTGGGTCATACCTCTAGGCATCTTGGATCAAGATGAAGCCATAGGAAGACAAATTCTCTGTGAAGATATTTACACCTTACGTTTAATTATAGTAATTCCTCCCCTAGTGAAGGGGAGGGCAAAAAATGTCTTCTTTTTATGGCTAGAGTTTGTACTCGTGTTAAGAATAACCAACAGTTTGGTTATCTCCAAGCCTACCACTCGTGGCATGAGGATCCTTGGGAGCATGAAGGAATGATCTCGGACTCTAGGAAAACAAATAATTGATTGTGCTTCCCTAAAGAAATAGTCGCAAGGATGCAAGGGGTATAAAAGGATGGTCTGGATTGAATCATTCATTCTATCATTGACCCATTTTGGGTCAAATTCATGTAGAAGAGGTAGGAACAAATGGTTGGTGAATTCATATGCATTCGAGGAGCATGAAAACAAATGATTCCATGTGGATACTGAGATGACCTTTTGAAGCTACACCTCCTCATCCCACAACTTCAAGGTCATAAATTAGCTAAGTAACCAGGCGTTCTAGTACAAAATGAGGTAGAAAAAATAGCAAGAGTACCGAAGGTGGAGTTATTTCATTATTAAAAAGAGGCCAAATTCTCACAAATAGAGTCCATAATGGACCCGACGAAGTCAAACCGATATGAATTTTATTTCTTCATTGATATCATTATTAATGGGTCCACAACTTGCCATTTATGGGAATTTCTATCGATTGTTGGCTGAAAATGAATGCCAACATGGATCATGCATATCGAGAATCTACCATGAATACTTTATGCAAGATTGGGGATCCCAGTGTTCCAAAACTAGTTGAATCTGGTTTCTGCAATTATTTGTTGATGAATGAGGATTTATTCTAGAAATGAGGCCAAACCCCAGGAGTTGTGCCATGTAGTAGAAATTGGCTACTTTTTCATTGGGACAGGGCTAACATATCCCTGATTTCCCATGGTGTAATCACCACCTGCATGTTTTTGACCTTGATGGTAATGAAATCTGTTATGTTTGTGGAGCCTATTTTCATGTTAGAGTGTGGTACACCTTCTATGTGTTACACTCGGGTATTTTTACGGCGGTCCCGCTTGCCGGTGAGCGGGTTAGGGGTTCGGGGGCAAAGCCCCAAAGCAAATTTTCATGGGTGGTTTATTAACCCATGGGTAATGGGTAACCGTTATGGGCTGTTTTTGGGCCCATGTTTTTTCGGTACCCATTGTTTTGTAAAACCACCTCTTCGGTTACCCATAGGTTTATGGGACAGTTTTGTTTTTCCCCATGGTTTTGATACCCACGGTTTTGTAAAACTGCTTAAGCAGTTGTCTATTTATATGGTCTTATGCATATGATAGATGTACAAGCAAATGTATTACAGATGTGTTTTGAATTCGGGTTTGAATTCTGTAGAGTTTGTTGAGCATAGCTCCAAACAGATCTGGGTATTGTATTGAGAGAGTGAAGGCTTGTAATAAAATTTGAGCAAGTGATTCTTGGTGGACGTAGCCCAAATTGGGTGAACCACGTTAAATATTGTCTCTCTGTGTTGTGTTATTTATTCTACACTTTTATTTGAGATCTGTAATATTTTCTGCATATTAGTTTCTCTTATTTGCGATTACGTAAGAGATTATTTCGCATATTTTATCTCTTATTTCCTAACAATTGGTATCAGAGCCTGGTTTGGTTTGTTGAAGTGTTGAATCACAGGGAAAGTTTTTAGCTTGAGTGGGAGCTATGAAAAATGAAGGAAGATCTAGGGTTGATAAATTCAACGGGCAGAATTTTAGTCTTTAGAAGATGCAGATGGAATTTTACCTTTATCAAAAGGATATTTATACTCCTTTATCGAGAAGGTGAACAAACCCTCAAGTATGATGTGAAGATGCGGAATGGGATTTGTTGGATCGGAAGGCACTTGGAGCGATTCGGTTGAGTCTTGCATCTTCGGTATTATTTAATGTTTCAAAGGAAAAGACTACAAAAGATCTAATGGATGCATTAGGGAAGTTGTACGAAAAACCCTCTGCCTCTAATAAGATATTTTTAATGAAAAATTTGTTTAATATGAAGATGTCGAGAATAGTTCAAGATGTGAGATCATTTAAATGATTTCAATATGGTAGTGAATATGCTAGCTTGATTCAATAGAATTTGATGAAGAAGTTAGGGCTTTATTAATTCTGTGCTCTTTACCCGAGAGTTGGAATAGCACTGGTAATGGCGGTAAGTAACTCGGTTCTAACTCGAAGTTGAAGTTTGAGGATGTTGTAGGGGTGATTCTAAGCGAGGAAATGCGAAGAAAAAGCTCTTGGGAATCTTCTACTTCAGGGAATGCTTTGACAATGGAAACTAGAGGGAGGAAGAATAGAGGAAACCGTGGAAAATCAAAAGATCGGGCAAGGTCAAAATCCAAGAACAAGATTGTATGTTGGAATTGTGGAAAGCCTGGGCATGCAAAGAAGGACTATTGGGAGCTTCAAGATAAGAAGAAACAACAGGAAGAAAACAAGGAGGCAAATGTGGCAACGGGTAATGTATGTCAGGATGCTTTGATTCTTTCTTTGCACAATATTACTGAATCTTGGGTTTTAGATTAAGGGCTTCTTTTCATGCTTCTCCACATAGGCATTATTTTGTTGATTATGTTCAAGGAGATTTTGGGCATGTTTTTCTTGGTGATGATGAGCCTTGCAAAGCATAGTTGGAAAAGGTTACATTCGAGTTAAGATGCGAGAATGGGAATACTTGGCTATTGAAGGATGTCGGACATGTGCCTACATTAAGACAAAATTTGATATCGGCGGGCGGTTGGGAAGTGATGGTTGTCTTGTGATATTTACACATGGACTCTTGGAAGGTTACAAGGGTGCTCTTGTGGTGGCAAGAGGTAAGAAGGTTGGAACCTTGTATTTAACCAGCGATAGTACTAATGATTGTAATCTTGTGGCTTGGATGCGAGATACAACATTATGGCACTATAGGCTCGATCATATGAGCCATAAGGGCATGAACATCATAAAGAAGAATTTGCCTGGATATACAGAAACAGGTTTGGATTTCTATGAAAACTGCATATATGGGAAACAGAAGCGAGTAAGGTTTCTCAAGGTTGGACCTACGAAGAAAGAGAGTAAGTTAGAGTGGTACATTCGATGTGTGGGGCCGGCTCAGGTGTCATCTCTTGGGGGTTAAAGTTATTATGTTACTTTTATTGATGATGCAACAAGGAAAGTTTGGGTTTATTGTATTAGACACAAATCTGATGTATTTGACACTTTTGTTAAATGGAAAGCCTTGGTATAGAATGAAACAGGTCTTAAGCTAAAATGTCTCAGGTCAGATAATGGAGGGGAGTATTGCAGCAATGAATTTAATGATTACTATTCTAAGAATGGAATCCGTAGGCAAAAGACGGTTCCAGGAACTCCGCAGCAGAATGGGGTATCAGAAAGGATGAACAGAACAATAATGGAACGTGCTAGGAGCATGAGGTTACATGCAAGACTGCCTCTTTCTTTTTGGGCAGAAGCGGTGAGCACAAGCTGTACTTGATAAATAGAGGACCCTCAAGTGCCTTGGATGGAGGCATACCTGAGGAGGCATGGTATGGTAAGAAAGTTGATTATTCATTTCTTAGAGTCTTTGGATGTGAAGTGTTTGTTCATATAGACAAGGATGATAGGACCAAGCTAGAGGCTAAATCAGAAAAATGTACTTTCATTGGTTATGGTGGTGATGACTTTGGGTTTAAATGTTGGAGTATTAAGGACAAGAAAATCATTCGGTCTAGGGATGTGGTCTTTAATGAGAAAGTCATGTATAAGCAGATTGCGGGAAAGCAGGAAGAATCAAGAAAGAATATGTAGTGGTAGAGGATATTTTGGATGGGATAGTGACCCATGAATCAGTTCAGGAACCTACTCAACAGGAACCCCAAACTCCTACAGTGAGGAGGTCTTCTAGGGTAAGAAAAGAACCTGAACGTTTTTCTCCTTCTCTTTATTATTTATTACTCACTGATAGTGGAGAGCCAGAGAGCTTTGATGAAGCAATGCAGGTAGATGCCAGTAAGAAGTGGGAGCAAGCCATGGATGAGGAGCATAAGTCTCTCATGGAGAACCAAACTTGGGATTTGGTGAACCTACCAAAAGGCAAAAGAGCATTGCAGAACAAGTGGGTGTATAGAGTTAAAGATGAAGAAGGAGGAAAGAAAAGATATAAGGCCGGTTGGTGGTCAAGGGGTTTGTGCACGAAACAAGGTATAGATTTTGATGAGATATTTTCTCTGTAGTAAAAATGACTTCTATTAGAAGCTGTTCTTGGAATAGTGGCGCAGAGAAGACTTACACTTAGAACAATTGGATGTAAAGCGCATTTCTCCATGGTGATTTGGAGGAGGAGCTATATATGCAACAGCCGGAAGGATATGAAGTCAAAGGTAAAGAGGAGATGGTGTACAAAGCGAAGAAGAGCTTGTATGGCACGAAACAAGCTCCACGTCAATGGTATAAGAAGTTTGATAGCTTCATGATGGAGCAAGGTTATATCAGATGTCATTCGACCATTGTGTATACAAATAAATTTGAGGATGGAAGTTATATTATCCTGTGTTTGTATGTTGATGACATCTTTGGTTGCGAGTAAAAACATGCGGGAAATAAAAGTACTCAAGAAAGCTTGACTAAGTGAATCCTTTGATATGAAGGATTTGGGGCAGCCAAAAAAATCCTTGGTATGAGGATAACTCGGGATAGAAAGGAACGGAAGTTGACTTTATCTCAGGAAGAGTACATTAAGAAGGTATTGGATAGGTTTAACATGCAGGATGCTAAACCGGTTGGGACTCCTTTGGTAGGCCATTTCAAGTTATCAAAGGAGTAGTGTCCCATGACAGAGTAGGAAAGAAACCAGATGTCCAAGGTACCTTACTCATCAGCGGTTGGCAATTTGATGTATGCTATGGTGTGCACTAGGCCTGATATTGCCCATGCAGTGGGAGTTGTGAGTAGATTTATGAGTGATCCAGGTAAAGAGCATTGACAAGCAGTAAAGTGGATCCTTCGGTATTTGAGAGGGACCATGGGGACAGGTTTTATGCTCTGATGTATCGGACACCACTTTACATGGTTATGTAGATTCAGATATAGGCTGGAGATGTAGACAACAGGAGGAGCACGACAGGTTATATTTACACTATAGGTGGGATAGTAGTGAGCTGGATTTCACGACTACAGAAGCTGGTGGCTTTGTCAACCACGGAGGCTGAGTATGTTGCTGCCACAGAGGCAAGCAAAGAGATGATTTGGTTACAACAATTGCTTGAGGAATTGGGGCATAAGCAGGAAGAATGTAAGCTGCATAGTGATAGTCAGAGTGCTATACACCTAGCTAAGAAATTTGCTTTCCACTCCAGGATGAAGCATATACAGTTGAGATATCACTTCATCAGGACAGCTTTGGAGGAAGATAAGTTGAAGTTGGAGAAGATTCATACCAGTCAAAATCCTGTAGACATGATGACCAAGGTGGTCACAAGGGATAAACTAAAGCTATGTTCAGCTTTGGTTGGCCTTCGTGGATGACAAGTGAAGGGTTGAGAAGCTTGCTCAGTGGAAATCAGTCTCCAAGTGGGAGATTGTTATGTTTGTGGAGCCTATTTTCATGTTAGAGTGTGGTACACCTTCTATGTGTTACACTCGGGTATTTTTATGGTGGTCCCACTCACCGGTGAGTGGGTCAAGGGGGTTCAAGGGCGAAGCCCCAAAGCAAATTTTCATGGGTGGTTTATTAACCCATGGGTAATGGGTAACCGTTATGGGCTGTTTTTGCGCCCATGTTTTTTTGGTACCCATTGTTTTGTAAAACCGCCTCTTGAGTTACCCATAGGTTTATGGGACAGTTTTGTTTTTCCCCATGGTTTTGATACCCACGGTTTTGTAAAAGCTTAAGCTAAGATTGTCTATTTATATAGTCTTATGCATATGATAGATGTGCAAGCAAATGTATTACTGAGATGTGTTTTGAATTCGGGTTTGAATTACGTAGAGTTTGTTGAGCATAGCTCTAAATGGATTTGGGTATTTTATTGAGAGAGTGAAGGCTTGTAATAAAATCGAGCAAGTGATTCTTGGTGGACATAGCCCAAATTGGGTGAACCACATTAAATATTATCTCTCTGTGTTGTGTTATTTATTCTACACTTTTATTTGAGATCGTTATTTTCGCATATTAGTTTCTCTTATTGCGATTAAGTAAGAGATTATTCCGCATATTTTATCTCTTATTTCCTAACAAAATCAAGGTCAAAACAACATGCAAACATTTACATGAGCTCCACATATACATGCATGAGAGGCACCATGTATTGGATGAGTGTGGTGGTTCCCGATTCTAGAGTTAAAAGACTCATAATCCCTCAAATTTAGGAGTCTGGCATGGGCAGCCTATCTTAGAGCCTTTAGTTTCTTGTTGAGGATGAGATCAAAGAATCTATCCATGAAATATGACCATGGAAGTGTCACTGAATTTATTTCCTTTCTCTAACAATCTTAACCTTGGTTGAGAGAGCGATGCGGCGTTGGGTGTCGCACATAAGATTTTGGCTATGGTAGGGAGATGTAAGCTATTATGGCTATCTTAAAGCTGGGAAATCTCTAGTTTTTTTGAACTAAGGGCTTGGGAATTTGGGAAAGAGACTCTTAACACTTGGAATGAAGTTTTGGTAACTTGAAAATTGGCTCGAGATAGCCTCCTCAACTCATGTGAAATAAAGGATCGTGCATGCATTCGATCACATCATATAACAGTTGGGATCATTTCCCAATATATTTTTCATTAATGTTGCGATCATTTTCACTAATTATTCCAAAAGATAGTTGGGATCATTTTCTTTAAGAAAAATTAGGAAGGTACAATACCTTTCAAACTTTATAAAAGGGGTAGAATGGTCTCCACAAGAGACACATGTCCAAAAACACTTATTCGAAGGGCGGCTACACTTTGTAGAACAATGCAAAAGAGAAAAATAAGGGACTATACATATGATACAAACTTTACAAATATTTAGAAGACTCAATGGAAATTCTTAAGGTAGATCCCATTCACCATAATTGCTAAGGGCTCACATTCCATATCCTCAAGCGTGAAGGTATTATGTTGTTTACATGCACCGATTTTGAATGGGCCCATCTAGAGTGGGTAAAATATTCCATGATTTCTAGGCTTGGTGGCTCTTGCGTCTCACTTCAAAACTAAAGTGCCAACTCGAAATCGGGCTCCAAAGTCCTTTGATCAAACTAGGTCTTGACAACCTGCGATGGTTGATCATGATTAACGGGCTTCCTTCTATTTTCTTGAAGCTCTACCATCTCCAAAATTCTTACTTACATCTCTCCATGTTCATCAAATTCAACTTTCTTGATAAATTGTAAGTATAGCACCTCCACAGTGATAGACATTACTACACTTTTACCATAGACCAATTCATATGATAAGGCCTTGAGGATTTGTTAGGGTGTGATCCAGTCAGCCAATAAGGCCATCTTGATATGCTCATTTCATGACCTCTTATGTTCTTCACCCATTATTTTATGAGTCTGATTAGATTCTTGTTGGTCAACTCTGCTAAATCATTACCCTGCGGGTAGTAGTAGGAATATTTCTTTAGATATATTCCATGTCTCATTGCGAATTTAGACACCTTAGCACTAAAAAAATCCTTGGCATTATCTGATATGATTTTTTGGGGGGTCTGAAGCATGTAGTGATACTTCAGAGGAGTTCCAAGATCATATTCTTTGTGGTTTCCTTAATCGAGAACCATCTCCGTCCATCGGGTGAAGTAATCAATGGCTGTGAGAATCCATCTGTGACCCATGCTTGAAACTAGATTAACCATTTTGATGAAATCTAGACCCCATTATGTGAATGTCTCTTCAACTAGAATAGGGTTAAGAGGCAATGCAAAATTCCTCGGGAAGCCGTGTAGAATTGGAAAATTTTGTACTTTCTCACCAACACATAGTAATCTGCAAATAAACTAGGCCAAAAGTGTTCTTCCTGTAGGAATTTTATGACGGTGGTTTTGGCCAAGAAGTTACCCGATGAGCTTCCATGATGTAACTCATGTAAGACCCTTTCGGCCTCCTCCTTTTCTAGGCATCTAAGTAAGATCCCATCAAAGTTCCTTTTGAAAAGGAAATTATCAATTATGATAAATTTAGATCCCTATTGTCTGTAATATCTTCTCTTTTTAAGAGGAAGGTGACTTAGATACTCACCCGTCTACATGAAATGCATCCTATCTGATACCTAGGCTTTGGATTTGTTCTCTTGAATATATGGAGCACCATCTTGGATTCTTCATTTGTTGGGGTTGTTGGATCTTGTAAAAGATATTGACACCAACCTATTCCTCGTACCAAATTTTTGGGATTTATTTAAATATCATACTATAAGATTTTAGTGATCTAGTTAGCCATTTTTTTGTTATCTCACCCTCTATGATGTATTCTTTGACACTGGAGTTTACCACCATGACCGTGATCTTATTATTGGTAATGAGGTGTTTGAATTTCTTTAGACCTTTGACAATGACATAAGCCTGTTTCTCCACAAAGTTGTATCTTGTCTCATAATCATGGAGAGTTTTTGAAAAGAAAGCAATTGGATGTTCCTCTCCTTGTGACTCTCCTTTCTATGTTAGCATGGATGCTACATTGTGCTTACTCACATATACGTACATAATGAAATCTTTGGAGAAGTTTGGGTTGTGTAGAAATAGAGTAGATATAATTGATTTTTGATCTCTTCAAAGGATTTCCAACCTTCAAAGGTTCATTTGAAGTTTTGATTATTTTTAGCATTGGTGTGATCGGGCATATCATTCCAAAAAAATATGAAATGAATCTTGACAAAGTTAATCTTCCTTAGGAAAGATTGTATTTCCTTCTTGTTGATAAGTAGAGATAATTCCAAAATGGCCCCGACTCTTTCTGGATCGATTGAGAATCTTCCTTTTGAGACAATGTATCCTAGGAGTTTTCCTTGTGGTACTCCAAAAATACATTTCTTGATTTAGAAAGATTCCAAATTCCTTATACTTCTTGAATACAACTTCTAGGGTGTCGAAACAATCCTATGTTTCTTTGGTAAAAAATATGAGGTCATCTAAGTATATTAGGATTACCTTGTTAATCATCTCTCCAAATGTAGCATCCATGGATCTTTGAAATGTTGACCTGACATTGGTGAGCATGAATGACATATTTACATATGCAAAGGTTCCCCACTTTTTGTAAAGGTGGTTTTATGTTGGTCTTCCTCCGCGAGCCATATTTGATTCTAACCTAAAAAACCATCAAGCAGAGAGAATATTTTTGAATTGTTGAACTGCTACTATTTTTAGTATTTGTTTCATGGAAGATAACGGGTAGTGATCCTTAAGGGAAACTTTATTTAGATCTCTGAAATCCACAAAGAGTTTTATTTCACCATTTTTCTTCCTTACTAGGAACCAAATTGGACATCCACGTAGATTGCTTGATTGGGAAGATTATTTTAGCCTTTAGGATCTTCTGAGCTCTTCGACCATGAGAGACTCTATCTTTAGATTCGAGAGGTCTCTTCTTTTGACACACATTTTTGACCCTTTTTCAAGATCAATAGTATGTTGGATGATATACTTGTTATAACCATGTAGGTATTCATAGGTCTAGGATAGTGACTTATCATACTTATGGTATAGATCTACAAGTCTTTCTCTTTCTTTCTGAGTAATTAATTTCCCTACCTCGAACTTCTTCCCATCGGCTACTTCTAGCTCGACATAGTCTTCCTTGACTACTGCAAACTTCCTCCTATATGTATTAGCATCATCAGAGTCAAAAATATTTTCCAACATTATCAGTCCTTTTAGAAGCTTGTTTATTTTGAGCTGGATGACTTGATCTTCGTATGCTTCTTTAATTTTGGGTTGGAGTTGGTCTGCAAACTCTTCATTTTATTATAAGAAGAGAAATATCTTTTGATCTCTTTCAAATACTTACTAATGATCAACATTATTAGGTATGGATGGGAAGATGATCAATTTCACCCCGTCTTTGTTTGTCATCAGATCCGTGTTGGGTCGGGTGGGACACAATCTAGGCCATTCTATCTGCTTCTATGTTTTGGTCCCGAGGGATAACCTTAATGTTAAAGGCCTCAAAGTATTTTAATAAGATCCCATACCCTATGACAATAGGACCTCATCCTTGGATTTTTGTTGTAGTAGTGCTTCTAACTTGTGTCACTACTAACTCAAAGTCCCCAAAGACTCTTAGTTGTGGTACACCCTCTTTATGTTCCAATGTAAAACATTCACTAAAACTTCGTATCTGCTTCGTTGCTAGTGTAAGTGAAGTGGAAGTGAAATTCCTAGAGTTTCTTCTTACCGCTTGGTAAAGATAAGCATATAACGGATCTTGAGTCATTCCTGCTTCTAGGCCCATCAAAATGTAGAGTCCAAATTTGGAAATCCTTCATGAGATTCCTTTAATTTTTAGTATCTTCCCTCATAATATTTGAAATGTTGGTATTCTCATCAAAGATCACATTAGTACCGAACTCGGTGGTGTCAAAAATTTTGAAGGGCTCTCAGGTGATAGGTCAACCAAGTAGTTTCTTCTTTGATGGTTGCCTTCATCTATATATGACTCTTCTTCTCGAGTGATCATGGCATACAATGCCTCAAAACCTAAGGCCACTTGATCGTAATATATTCCTCGGTGAGGGGTTCTGATAGCACCTTCATTTTTAACAACATAACCCGATGATACCAATCAAGGGATATGTAGCCTCTAATTTAAGCTATGAAATCGCAAGATAGAAATTTTCGAAGATTAGAAAATCATCAATTACCACTATATCCTATGGAACATTTATGTTCGGGTAGGAATAGAGCTTTAATGGGAGATGTCTAATAACACCAATATTTTGGACTGATTTCCCATCTAGCTAATTAAATCGTCTCTTTAGGGGTTCATAGTTAGCTCCCAAGGCATCCACAATTGATGTGGACATGATCATAGTGTTTACAGATTCTATCATGGAGTTATGTAGCAATTATTTACCAATTATCATAGTCATGAAGAATGGTTGGGGTCTTGATTTACTTACCCCTTCTTTTAGGTTCATCAACACTAACTCTATTTGAGCTTGAGTTATTTTGAGTTTATCTTTCCGCTTTCGGTCACGTCGGGATGCTACAAGATTTTAGCGCCTCTTGAAGCAATTCCTTTTATTCCAGAATGCCCAAGATATCCCACAAGGATACATTGGCCGAAACCCTTTAAAGTTGTTTGACTACATTCATGGGCCCGAGCGGTTGCACTTTGGGGACTTGTTGGTATTTCACCCTCTATGCCTCTCTCAAAGGAAGGTCACTTGATTCTAAGTGGCTCTTTGGGGTTTCTTATCTAGCTACTTGGTGGAGGGAATGTGAACGTTGGAGATTATTTCCTTACTCCATTCACTACTTTGTAGGAGCAAGGATTGCAACTTCGTCATTTGCCTCTTGTAGCAAGTGTTGTAGTTTAACTGTATCAAATTCTTAGAAGTGGATACTTCATTTGTGAATTTGAATTATTCCCCTTCGATTCAATAGAAAAGTGCATTTTTGGGTGCAATCTCTACCTCTTGTTCTAGGGACATTCCTTGCATTTACGCGACAAAGGTTGCATTGTGAGTTCCCGGGGACTGGTAAGGTCTGAAAGAATTAGCCTTATGGCCTTCTTTCACTCTTTTTTCTACTAGATTTTATTGTAGATTCCTCTGGGGGAAATATTTTTGAATATGAGAGGTATTGCAAGGGAAACACCAAGCATTGGGATCTTCCACAAAATTATTTTGTCCTGGAATCATCTCTCTCCCACTATTGGGTGGGAGGGTTTGGAGTGGTGTTGGTACTGGGAAAATTTGGTTAGAGAATTTTCTAAGCATAGTACCTTGATATTTTGATAACCTTGATATTTTTTCCTAGGGTACGTGCTTTTACTCCTCTTAAGATTAACTATCTCATTAGAGAATTTCCTAAGGATGTTTTTTACTTCCTCCATCTCTGAAGAAGAAGAAAATGATGATGTGGTAGGGGCGGTGGCTCCTTGAGAGGATGGGTAGCTATATATGGACACATGAGTTTGGGAAAAACTTGAGGTTTGCACTTGAGGAAGAGGAGTTATCTCGAGATACACTAGAAGAGTGATCTTTGGGGGAAGTTTCCTAACATCTATTAAGTTATTCCTAGCTTTGGACCGTATTATCAGACTTGGAAAAGAGTATCCTCCTAATGATTGAATCATGACAAAGATATCCGAGTTTAGATTCTTGAAATAAAAGACAATATCCATGACTATAGGTGGTATTACTAGAACTAAGATACTTTTTCATGTATTGTGGAATCTAGTATTGAAATCAGTCATGGGCTCTTGCGGAGATTTCTTGATATTGATAAGTTGTTGTAGGAGTGAAGATCTATCTCCATTTTCATTGAATATTATGAAAAATGCATTTCCCAATTGATCTCAGGTACCAATAGAGTTAGGAGTCAAGGATCTATACCAGTTGAGAGCTTTTCCTTTAAAGGATGCAACTAGCAACCTTAAGGAAACATCTTGCTCCAGGATGTATTTACCGTGCATATCTCCACTACATCTTGGAGATGTTCCTCTGGGGTCTTGAAGTCTTCACCACTAAACTTATGGAGTTATTTCAACACATTTTCTGTGATGGGATTCCATGTTTCCAGATCCACTAGAAAGATGAGAAGACTTCTTTGATTTCATGAGATGAACTATCTCGAAGGAGAAGGTGGTTGATGATTGATTATGATAGGTCTGAGAACTCTAGTGGATTGTAAGAAGGGCCTACCAGGTGGAGGTGTTGAAAGAGTTAGTTTAGATGAGATAAAGATATTTGGATCTATCTACCTCTTATAATTCTACCGGGGATAATTACAGAGATAGTCAAATGCACATTATTTTCTTGCTCTCGACCTTGTTTGAATCCTTCTCATGAACTAGAAAGGATTAAACCACAAATCTTGTTGAAACCAGGTGATATGTTAAATGGAGTTTCCAAATGTGTTATTATAGAGCCTCTAAAAGCTGGAAATTTCTATGTCATACACCAAACCTAGCAATATTTGAAGTTTAAGATTTCACTGCTTGTCCCACTGGGCGTGCTAGGAAAACTGTTGATGATTATCTTTGCAAATGAATCACCAAAGTTGTGGGAAATCTTAGAGATGTAGGACTTGGCCCCTAAGATAACCTCTATATTTTATAGAAGTTGGCTCTTCTCTAATTTTGTTTGAGATAAGGGTTAGAGAGAAAATAAAGTGATACGTAAATCCTATCTAAGGCGATGCACCGAAACTTTACTAAAAAGCACAGAGATAGATATTGAAATAACTACTAAAATATTTGAAGAGCATCAAACATGATATACTATTTCAAATATGTTTCAAACTATCAAATGTGTAATGAAACTCAAATCATAATCATATGTAAATGAACAAATTTATGTAAAGATCTAAGGGCATGTAACACGATAGATATTTAAACATTCCTCTAGAACTAAATACAAGTAAACAGGAGGAAACACATGATATAGAATATTGTGAAATTATAGGTGCACAGAACAAGAACTCTTATTTATATAGAAAATAGTACATAAGGCCGAAATGGCACATATTACAATGCTTCTTTACAAAAGAGCCATGCTAAGGCCAATGAACAAAATAGACTAAACCTAAATTCCTCCCTTTTCACATTTTGACACTTATTTTCCTATTTATATCCATATATATGCATTTTTATCTATCACAAGAATATTCTCTTATAGATCTTCACAGATCTTGCTTCAACATGCCTCCATTAAGGTTTCCATCATCCGAATTTAGTTTTTACCTATGAAATATCAAACCTTTGGCCCAAAATATCAATATGCAAGCTTTGGGGATTGAGATCACATTCAATTCGCTGAATCTCAATCCCTTTTCTTATTTGATTGGTCCTTTCAAAGTGGTAGATGCATGTTTGACACATGGAAACCTTACCGATTTGGGACTTATTTTTATTTATTTCCTTTTAAAGTCACACCAGGCGAAACATGGAGACCTATGCATCCTTTTCATTTACATCGAATTTTCAACCCACTCATGCTGCATTGCTACACTTTAGCCATGTGTTTGATTATCATTTCTCAAGGGCTACCGACTCTTTTGCTTCCTTCAAAATGCACCGAAGGGGCACATGGAAACCTGTAATGAAATTACTTGTATAATTCAGATTAGGAGAAACAATAGAACACCAAATAACACAATATTTCAGAATAATGATCTCAATATGTAATTAGAATAGCTTCGCCACTTCAAGGGGGCAGCCTCCAAACCATATAATAAGACTCAAATGCTCAAATGATAATGAAATACTACCTATAATCCCCTATATATACTATTCATATGCTATGGCCATCACCAAGGCCGACCTATTAAGCATGAGAAAGTATAAATGATATAATAAAATGATATGGTAAGCCACAAGTTGGCTACTCATATCCTAATACAAGTAATAGGTTAAGGGCGTAGCATGCCCTTCCCCTTCAAACCAACGTTGTCCTCAATGTTGAATAATCCTGGATGTTGCTGCAGAAAACCTTCATCCTCCTAGGTGGCGTCTTCTATGCTCATATTCTTCCACTTGATCAGATATTCCTTAATGTCTCTAGTTCTCAACCTCTTAGTACGTGTTTGTAGAATCTTCTTTGGCTCCAAAATGATTCTTCCTTCCTCGTCAAGTTCTAGTAACTCTGTCTGGGCTTCAAATTTCTGTCCAATAACCTTCTTCAGGCATGAAACATGGAATATTGGGTGTATGTGTGAAGATGGAGGCAACTCTAGTTTAAAAGCAACACTAACAATTTTCGTCAGTAGAACCGATAAGGGCCATAATATTTAGGAGCAAGTTTGTTTTCCTTTTTCTATTGCTTTATGGAAATATATTTGTAAGGATGGAGACATACAAAAACCAGTCACCAATTTAAAATTTTTTTCACTATGGTGTTGATCGCTTGTTGTTTCATCTGTTTTGTGCTAATGCTAAATTCTCCTTCAAACTAGCCAAAACTTGTTGTTGATGTTGAATGTGTTCCTCAACATCTCTGACCTTAGTTTGCACCCTCAAGGAGGAAGTGATAGAAGGTGGATGGTAACCATATAATGATAAAAATGGGGTCATTTGAGAAGAGGTATGAAAAGATGTGTTATACCACCATTCGCCGGTGGTAGCCATTTAATCCACCTTTCCGCTATATCGATACAAAACAATGTAAATACCCCTCTAAGCATTTGTTGACCACTTTTGTTTGCCCATTAGTTTGAGCATGATAAGATGAACTGTGAGCTAGCTGAGTACCCAAACATGAAAATAATTCCATCCAAAAATTACTTGTGAAAATAGGATCACAATCACTTACAATTATCTTTGGGGTTCCATGTAGCCTTTGAACTATCTCCAAAAAAATAGCTACGACTGTACTAGCTACAAATGGATGTGATAGGGCACAAAAATGGGCATATTTTGTGAGCCTATCCACGATCACGAAAATAACTTTCTTACCCTCTGAACAAGGCAATCCGGTGATGAAATCCATGGAGACCTCCTCCCATCTCTAGACTAGGAATTGGTAAGGGTTGCAACAAACTTGGTGTCTTAATTGTTTCCCCTTTGTTTTGTTGGCACACTAAACACTTTGATACAAACTTTTGTACATCCCCCTTGAGTCCTTCCCAAAATAATTCTCTTTTATTCTATGATATGTCTTTAAAAACCCAGAGTGTCCTCCAACAGGTGAGGCATGTAGCTCTGCAAGAATCTTATGCTTCAACTCAAAATCTTTACTCAAGTATAACCTATCCTTGTACCATAGGGCATTACCTTTCCACTCAAATTTGTTAGATGTCATAGATCCTTGTTTGATATTTATGTATTAGAGATTGTGTATCCTTATCTTGATTCCATTCCAATCTTGCTTCATCCACCCAATCGGCCGTCAACATGGACATTCCACATAGTAAGGCATCTGCGGATGTATCCCTTCTGGACAACACATCAGCTACTACATTTTCTTTACCCTTTTTGTATATGATTTCAAAATCATAACCCAACATTTTTGTTACCCACTTTTTTGTTCCTCAGATGATAACCTTTGCTCCAAAAAGTATTTGAGACTATCATGATCAGTTTTTACCTTGAAGTGTCTACCCATGAGATAGGGCCTCCATTTCTTGACTACATGAAGAATAGCCATCATTTATTTCTCATAGACAGGTTTGAGCATATCTTTTCCTTTGAATTAGAGACTCTCAAATGTAATTGGTCTTCCTTCCTGCATTAGAACTGCTCCCAATCCTGATCCTGAAGCATCACATTCAACAATGAAGGTTTTTGAGAAGTTGGGAGTAGCCAAAACTGGGGTGTTGCACATGGCTTCCTTCAGCTGCTCAAAGGATTTAGTGGCTACGTCTGTCCAATGGAAGGCATCCTTCTTTAGCAATGTAGTGAGTGGGGTTGTTATTCTACCATAACCCCACACAAATCTTTCGTAGTACCCTATTATTCCTAGGAACCCATAAAGATTTTTGAGATTTTGGGCCTTGGCCATTCCACCATAGCTTTGATCTTCCGAGGATCAAATTTGATGCCTTCATGGGATACAATATGACCCAAATGCTCTACCTCTTGTACACCGAAAGAACATTTGGATGGCTTTGCATACAGAGTATGTTTCTCCAAAACTTCCAACATGTTATTTACATGTTGTAAGTGTTATCCCCATGTCTTAATGTAAATCAATATGTCATCAAAGAAAACTAATACAAATTTCCTTAAAAACGACCTAAAAATAGTGTTCATCAAGCTTTGAAAGGTTAAGGGTGCATTTGTAAGACCAACGAGCATTACCAAAACTCATAATGGCCCTCATGAGTCCGAAAGCCAGTTTATGAACATCTTCCTCTTTTATCCTTATTTGATGGTACCCCGAATGAAGATCTAATTTTGTGAAATAAATAGCACCATGCAATTCATCAAGTAAATCATCAATTACTAGAATAGGAAACTTATCTTTGATGGTGTACTTGTTGAGTTCTTGGTAATCTAGACACATCCTCCATGTTTCATCCTTCTTACGTACCATGACCATTGGTGAAGAATATGCACTCTAGCTATGCCTAATGATACCTACCTTCAACATTTCCTCCACCATTTTCTCGATCTCACTTTTTTGGGAATATGGGTATCTGTATGGTCTGATGTTAGGTGTTTGGCTCCTTGGAATCAACTGAATGGCATGATCATGATCCCTAACTAGTGGTAGTCCCTTTGGAATTGCATCAAAAACAAATGAGTGAGCATCCACAATCTTCTGAAGATCGGGTGGCATTAAAGTTCTATATTTTTACTTCTATGGAAAATAGATTTGCTATAAAGCCATCCATTCCTTTTCTAAGAACCTTACGCATCGATGAGAGCTAATCATCTATGGAGACTTAGCTACCATCCCATTTAATTGTATTTTCCTTCCATCTGAATGAAATCACATGAACAATTCTTATAAATTCATCTCTATAGTACCTAAGGTTGTGAGCCATTGGACCCCCAAAACAATATCTGCCCCTCCCATAGAAATAGCAAACATAGGTGAGTCTAACATATAGTCTACCATAGAAATATTGATACTATGGCACTTTCCTGTGCACTTGACTGTCCCACCATCCGCAATCATAACTTGCATTTCTGGAGTTGGGTAAATAAAACAATTGAGGTGGGTAGCTAACTTACTATTTATGAAGTTATGAGTACTCCCGAGTCAATCAACACCGTCACCTTCTATTTTTTGAGATAGCCAATAACCTTGAGTGTTTGAGGAGTACTAATACCTGACAATGCATGGCAAGAAATTGTAGTTTGGTGATCCTCTATTTCATCTTATATTGGTTCCTCAACCTCTCCTATAATTTCAGCTTCCTCATCATCCTCATTACCTCCGTCAATATAGAACAACTTCTCAAAGCACATTTATGTCCCGGTCCATATTTGCTATCAGAGTAAAAACATAATCCTTTTGCTCTCTTTTCTTCCATTTGTTGAGGAGTCATTCTAATTGGCCGAGAAAATTAAGGGGAAGAGATACTACGGTCTCTGGTGTTAATGAAATGTGGCCTCCTACTACAAAGAAATTTTTCCTCTACATGACGTGCCATGATAATAGAATCAAACAACTTGATTAGATTAAACATACGTACCTCATGCTCGATGTGGTCCTTAAGACCCCCAAGAAATAGGTCATTCAGATTCTCTTTTGGAATATTATCCACTCTTAAGGATAGGTTTTGGAATTGATGCACATAATCTTTGACTGATCTTGTTTGCCGTAACTTTGCTAATTGACTAAAGTAGTTCTCTAAAACACTAGAACTATAGTGCAATTGCAAATCCTCGGTAAAAACTGTCCAAGTGACACCTAGACAATTCTTTGGCCTCTAAGCACATAACCAACGATACTAAAAAAATTGGTTGGGTTCAAGATATAGGGATGCCAATGTCACCTTTTTTTAAATATGGTATTTGATGTAACTCAAAGAAGTTATCCATTTGATTTATCCAATTCAGGGGATCCTTACCATCAAATTTGCGCATATCCACTTTCGGCATCATGTTTTGTGGTTGCGAATAAGTTTGATTTTGATGGGACTGGAAAAGTGATCCAATATGGTTAGTTTTTCCATGATTTTGAACTAAAGGTCCTCCTTGGTTGATATGGGCTAGATTTGGGCCATACTAGTTACCCTTTACATGTTGCATGATATCATCCAACCGATGATTGATTTGGGCTATGTCTCCTTTAGAGGCCATCTCAGATTGTACATTTCGTAACTCATACTCAAGTTGGCTCACCTTATGATATACTGAGGTAAACCCTAGTTATGAGGAATCTGTATTTACCCCTTCTGACTCCATCTCTTCAATCACTACCCCATTTTTATCTGGGGTTTTACTCAGAGTAACTAGATTCTTTTTTGCTCTTGTGGAAGGCCCCACCATGATGTCAAACCTTAGGGTTTAGGGTTTTAATACAATTTCGGCTGAACAGGAAAAAACACAGAGTATATACTAATACTATTTTTTTGAGAGCTTTCTGAAAATGTAAAGAACTTGAAAATTTTCCACAATTTTCACCCTAGGGAGTGATTTTATGAAAAACCCTAAATTTGTAATAAATTTTGTAGAATAAATTTAAAAGTCTGAAATTTTTAGGGAACCTTACTTGAAATGCTTTGCAACTCTGATAAAAATATCTCCCACCAATTCTCTTTGGTTCGCAATATGTATCAGAAACAAAAAATTAGGGGTTTTACCCTAATTTCAGCCCAAATTGCAGCTCTGATACCACTTGTAATGAAATTACTTGTATAATTCAGATTAGGAGCAACAATATAACACCAAATAACACAATATTTTAGAATAATGATCTCAATATGTAATTAGAATAGCTTCGCCACTTCGAGGGGGCAACTTCCAAACCATATAATAAGACTCAAATGCTCAAATGATAATGAAATACTACCTATAATCCCCTATATATACTATTCATATGTTATGGCCATCACCAAGGCCGACCTAGCTTGAGAAAGTATAAATGATATAATAAAATGATATGGTAAGCCACAAGTCAACTACTCATATCCTAATACAAGCAATAAGTTAAGGGCGTAGAAAAACCTTCTACGTTCAATTCCATACTTAGGAAAAAATCATTCCCAAAAAAAAAAATTAACACCAAATAGAAAAGGGGGTGGAGTGATAAAATGGAGTAGTAATGGAAGAACCCTAAAATAATGTAGAATTCATTCCACACGAAACCATAAGGAAGGACCAAACACTAAGCACTACTATCATCAACTAAGGTTGTATCCATCAAAGGATCCATTTGTATCCATCTAGCTCCATCACAAGGCACAAGGCTGGTTCATCTTCATCACAAGTGCATAGGAGGTTGTAGTCATAAAATCATGCACTTTAGACATTATTTAGCCCGGTCTCATACTACTATTTAGAAGGTTCTTGAGTGAATAAAGTACTAATTAATCCCATATTTTGGTCATCTTATTTTACTTTTATTTATTCTTTCCCACAAATTTTTACGTACATTCCTATTCTATTTCGACACTTTCCTGTCATTTTATCTTAAACTCAAGGGCACCGAATCCTATACTTTGGGCACCACGATCCTTTTCAAATCTTCCCGCCACTTTTTGGTCCTTTTCTGACCATTTTTCATCTTTATCTTTTTCCTAGTTGGCCATTTCAGGGTTAATTACAAAATTTGATCAAGAGAACCCTATAAATATAAAGTTATGAGACCATAATGAGGGTTCTAAAATAATTTACTACTATCACTCCATCTATAATTGTATCCATTACATCACTTACATCCACATAGTTGTATGCATCAAAGCTAGGATATCTCGCATCAACACACACACTACATAGGGGAGAGATTATATTTTATTCCATACACACATGCTATTACATTTTCTACATTTAGTTATTTATTGATATTTCACATAGTGCAACTAACATAAGAGAACCTAGGGCATGACATGCACACACACACACCAAAACTACATTTGGGTCCGAAATGTAGTGCAACGCTCAGAGTAGTAAGCCCACTGTTGTGGAAGATGAGGTTAGTCGACCCATTCATTTGCATTTTTATATTTTTAGGGTTTTATACTCCTTTTGTCTCTTTCGGGTATTCATTACTTTATTTAGTACATTTAGCGTAGTTCAGAAAATCTAGTGTGAGACAGTGAAGGGCACATGTCATCTTCTGACCCTAAAAGAATCAGATTTTGATATTTTTCAGAGACTAAGGCACCTATTTCTGCATACTAGAGTGCCTTGAGGCACCCCGATACCCTCCTAGGTGCTCGAGTCTTCTCATATCCTCTAGGTCCACCCTTTTTGAGACCTTTTTGCAACCATTCATCCTTCTATAATTTTTTGTCATACCTGCAACACACTCGCAATAGTCATCTATAATCAGTTAAGTTCTTTCCTCACTTTATTCTTGCATATTAGGGTTTTATTTCTATTAGTTTTAATTATTTATTCGTTTTATATTACTTTAGCATAGTCATTTACAACATTTTATGTCCTCCTATATTAGATTAACTATATTAGCATACACCTAGTTTATTCTAATTTTAGTTAATCATTTTGGTGAACCCGACCTTTGAATCCGTCATGGCTCCCCAAGTTGCTCAAGTTTATTTATCTACTTTACTTAAGAGATATCCTCATTGTCAATCTATTTTTCAAACATAGATATCGCATGTATCTAGATGAAACTACGTCGCCACATCAAATCGGTTATATATTTGATCATTTATCTAACAATTATGACCCTAGTGATTCTCTAGCTACTCAACCCCTATTAGATTCAATTCAAGCTCTATATGGTTTATTTCAAGATGATTTTAAGGATATGAAATAAACCATTATATCCATTAGATATAAAATTCAATAGCTCAAGGATGCTTCTCAATCCCATGTTTATGCTCCTTCTACATCTTATATGTAATCAATGTCCACTCCATGTCATCTCATTGAACCTCAAGGCATGCCATCGCTAGGAACCTCTCATACTTTCTCGCAATGCTAAGCCACATGACATTCTTACTAAGCTTCTTAGTTATCAATTGATCACTCTACCATCTATTGATTACTATCCTCCTTGTCACCTAAAAAGTATCAAGATCATCCATATTGCCATTATCATCGAATCAATGGGCATAATGACCATGATTTCTATGCTTTACAACGTAGAGTCAAACATCTTGAGTGTCAGGGCTTTATTTCATTCACTGGAAAACATCATATTGCATGCCCACCTACAAATACTATACCCACATGGGATCCTAAGTCTATTCCTCCTTTGCTTAGTCAAGATCAATCTAAGCCAACTCGACGACCGCTAGTGAACCTCCCTCTAATATGTCTATGAAAGTTCTATGCGATTCTATTAATCATTACATGCATGATATTGACAACCCCTCATATGTGCATAGTGATCCT
The DNA here is from genome assembly GCA_018340775.1 of Taxus wallichiana var. yunnanensis. Lineage (NCBI taxonomy): Eukaryota > Viridiplantae > Streptophyta > Pinopsida > Cupressales > Taxaceae > Taxus > Taxus wallichiana. Next base: position 794,242,334 of record CM031244.1, on the reverse strand, counting down.
TCTCCCAGTTAGGAAAAAACTTATCCTAATCCTGACATTTCTTCTTCTCCATCTAATGAGCATTAAGTTAGCATCACTCAAGCAGCTTCTAAGCAACTACCTATCGACGTTAGCTCACTAACTCCTCCTACTAAGTCGTCTATAGAATTACAAATTCAACCTAAGCAACCTCCTTTAAAACTTAGTGCAACATGGCCTCCTCTCAAATATAAACTCCAACCAATTAATTTCGTCAAAGAAACTAATCATCCTTCTAATGTTTATGATATATATTCACTTGCACCACCACCATGCATGATTTCACCATTATCTCTTACCGTTAACCTTGTAATGCCAACACCTGTTATCGACTCTACATATATTGATGACTAGGACCCAGATACAACTTGCTATGGTGATGAACCATCGGATGATCACACTCCTCTACCACTTCAGGGTCCCATCACTTTTGTTAAAGTAACTACTCCTTACATCGATCCACTTAGCGCCTTTTGACTAGATTTTCATTACATACACACTTGGGGGCATAATAGCTCACACATCCCCCCATATTAGCATCAACACACCACCCATACTTGCATAGTCATATATCACACTCTTAGCATAGGCATACTCATCCTACAATATATCATCATCATTAACCAATGAAACACTCTTGTGCTTTGGTTCACACTTGATTGTTGAAGGATTACCATTACACTGAACCCAACACACTACACTATAGGCATTATACATTGTAATTCATCCAACATTGTGCATCATACATTCTACAATTTTGTCTATAACCTTTGACATTTACACATTCATACATCACACATTTCTACTAGTTTTCCAATATTTCTATCATCTATGCATCTAGGGTCATATGCATTATTCATCTTACGCATTACATACATTAGGGTATATATGCACATAGTCACATCATACACTATGCATCTATCCATCACATATATTCTACATACTATGCTAGTCTACATTACATATGAGTATAGCTTTATATTTCATCCCTATAGTCTATATTACTACACACCTTACATCACGTATTATACATTATATGTAATTCGCAAGTTAAGCATCGTATTTTACACACCATGCATTAAAAAATCCTACCCATCACATGTTCGTTTATTCTCATTATACATACCACATTGTCTTCCATGCAATGCATTCACTACCCTATAAGGCACTTTAGTTCCTCGGTCCATACTCGACTTCTGAGGGTTTACAAATCATGTGGACCTTACACTCATCATGTGACACTTTCATCATGCAACATTCTTAGGCTAATGACATATACTTTAGGCTAAATCATCACCCCCCTTTCTAAATATTAGTGGTATACACTTTAAGCTAGATTACCAACACCATTGTATCATCTTGTAGTGGTATAGACCTTAGGTTACATCACCACTCCTTATATGTTCATCATAATAGTGATATATGCTTAGCGCTCAATCATCACTCATCTATTCATCATATAGTGATATACGCTTAGGATAAATCATCACTCATCCATTCATCAAGTCATGATATATGCTTTGGCTATATGGTTCACACACATCCTTTCTATATGTTACATCTCATCACCACTGCATACACACTCATCACAACACGCTAGAAATAATAAGCATGATTCGACCGTTTCTCGATGACACACTCTCATTTATGGTTCATTATTAACTATTGAGGGGACAAAAAAATGAACCTCATTGCATATAATTCCATCCAATTGGTGGGCACATCGATCCTATCATTCCATCCTACATTCCATTCCATTATCTTGGGGGAGTTTCTTCTTACTTTCTAGTGTTTTACATGTTCACTTTATTACACATGTTAGATTGATTTCTTATATGTCATTGTCTATTTCATCCACACATACATGTTCACGCCTTTAACAAATCCTACTCATCACATGGTAATTTATTCTCATCATACATACCACATTGTATTCCATGCACTTCACTCACCACCCTATGAGGTACTTTAGTTCCTCGGTCCATACTGACAGCTCTTGCCGAGGGTTTACAAATCATGTGGACCTTACACTCATCATGTGACACTTTCATCATGCAACATTCTTAGGCTAGTGACATATGCTTTAGGCTAAATCATCACCCCCGCTCTATTAGTGGTATATGTTGTAAGCTAGATTACCACCACCATTATATCATCTTGTAGTGGTATAGACCTTAGATTACATCACCACTCCTTATCTGTTCATCATAATAGCAATATACGCTAGCGCTCAATCATCACTCATCTATTCATCCTATAGTGATATACACTTAGGTGAAATCATCACTCATTCATTCATTAAGTCATGATATGTGCTTAGGTTATAGGGTTCACACACATCCTTTTTTATGTTACATCTCATCACCACTACATACGGACTCTCATCACAACACGCTAGAGACAATAAGAACTATTCGACCATTTTTCAATGATGTACTCTCGTTTATGATTCATTATTGACTATTGAGGGAAAAAACAAAATGGACCTCATTACATATAATTCCATCCAATTGGTGGGAACATGGATCCTATCATTCCATTGTCTTGGGGTAATTTCTTCTTACTTGCTAGTGTTTTTCATGTTCACTTTATTATAGATGTTAGATTGATTTCTTATATGTCATTATCTATGTCATCCACACATGCAAATTCATGCCTTTGTTTAGTGTGATTATAGATACAAGACTCCTACATGTGGCATGGATGCTTGCCTTCTACCCTTCCTATAGTGGTCACTTGGGGGCATCCCCATTCATCTCATCCAGTGCTCTTGTTTCATTTTGTACTTAGCATCTTAAATTACTTGATCATATATGCTTTGAAATATTGGTTATTTCTCTAACACACTAATAGGTGTTCCATCCACAACACTTTTTTGTAGGATTATATGTTTCCATAACTACTTGTTAGTATGTTTCAACTTATCTTCTTTGTTTTCTATTGTATGCAGGCTTTTCCCTATGTTTATGTGCACACTTTCTTATTTTTTATGACCATTATGGACTTGCGACATTGTGAGTGATGTCCCATGTTTGCAACCCGATTTGTGTAGATTAATTATTTTCTTATGTGTTTATTGTTATCCAATTTTTCCCCTTGGGAAAAATTGATCGAAAAAAACCTTACACATGAGAAATAGAGAGGTTGGTTCAGTTGTGCGAGCTCACATTCGATCCCAAAAATCAAGTTGTAGGAGGGCTCAACAATGGAGAAGCAAGGTCATAAAATGAGTGGCCAAACAATGTTGAAGGAGATCAAAGCTCAAGAGGAAAAAAATGGAAAAATTCTCAAAATTTTAAGTTTTTTTGCATTTTTAGCACTTTAGAAAAAATAGGGAAAAAATGCGCAGACAATGTCTGAAACCCGAAATCCCAAAAGTCTGAAATTTCAAACTTTCGAACTTCGAAGTTTTGGAACTCTCAAGTGAAAATTTGGAAAATCAACCCCAAATGTCCAAAATCCCAAAGTCTGAAAGTCTAAAATTTAGTACTTTCAAGTTTTCAGAGTTTCAAACACCTCGATAAGCATGCTATAAATAGATCAGAAATGTCTGAAATCCTGAAGTCTAAAAGTCCAAAATTTTAGAATTTTGAGGCTTCAGGAATTTTTGGAATCATGTCAAGAAAGTAGCGAGCAAAGCTCAAAATCCTGAAAGTCTGAAGTCTAAAATTTCAAATTTCAAAGTTTTGGGGTTTCACACTTTGGAATTTCGGAAGTCTCGATCCCCAAAACATGATTATCACCCCTCAATGTCCAAAATCTTGAATTCTTAAAGTCTGAAATTTTGGACTTTCGGACTTTTGGAACTCTCAAGTAGATTTGGCTGATGAACAGTGATTCGACTTCTGAAACGTAAATGTCTGAAAGTTCAAATTTTTGGATTTCAAAGGTTGCATATTTTTGGACTCCTAAGAATGAAGATCAACGATTCATGAGAATGAAACTCCGACCTTGGATGGCTATAAATTTTGACTGGGATCTCGATTTGAGCAAGAGAGGACTTTTTGGAAAGCTCTTGATGTCTGCTTTATGCAAGAGAGGCCATATATTTAAATTAGTGGGACTAAGTTATTAAAAATGAAAAATATAGTTCACCATTTTTTGAGGTGTCCTAGGTTTCTCACCTACCACCATAATGAAGGTATGGGATTCCTTTTTTCCCAACAAGGAACAACAGATGGAGGCATGGGTTTTATAGTATAACCCATCATTGTTATAGGTGAATTCAATGAATTTCTTAGGTGGTTGGAGTAGGATTTCAAATTTTTCTATCTCCTTCTCTCATTCTTCCTATATATTGTAAGGAGGGGCATTTTTATAAAGGTTGGATAATTTTTCTTTACACCCTCCCTTCTTCTCTGGTCTGTAAGTGGATTTGTGGAGTTCAAACCTCCCATCTAAATTGTAAATACAATCTTGCCTCTTGGCCATTGTAATGGAGTGTATCAAATTCTTGGAGTAATAAAAATAAGTTTGTGGATGATTTTAATCTCTCTTGTGTTCATTGCATCCTCATGATATCTTATTAAAATTTTGGTTAACTGTGCAAGGTGGTTGCGGTACATGTTTTATGGGTTGTGTTTAATTACAAAGTAGGTGTTCAACATTCCTTTGGTGCATCACCCTTGTTAGTTTAGGTTTATTTTCTTGCATATTCTTAACCCTGTCTCCTTGGCAAGTTAGAGTAAGTTTTAGAGTAGATCCTCTGCAAATTGTATGTGTGCACCTAAACAGAGGAATACGAACCATCCTTCATGTGGAGATCTTTCCCGATTGCAAAGTCCCACACTTTGGGAAAAGCTCCATGTTATGCAATCACACTAAGAGTTTTAACCCATCAAGTTGCAGAAATTCAAGGGTGTTGTGATTACACATCAAAATTTACATTTACACCATTATGTGCGTAGCTTACACATGTTTTCTATATGCATGCATTGTTTTCTTTACACTTGTCTTTCATTAGCCTTATTTTTTGTGCATGCCTTGGTTTCTACCAAGAAATTTCTAGGGTAAATAGTTCAAAGTGCGATTATTCCTCTTTTGGGGCCACATTATCCTATGAGAGACGTCACATGCAACCCCAAAAAGGGGGGCTTCGTTTGGGGTTTTATATACTAACACAACGTAGTTACACTAGTTTAGTACAATGCACATTCCTCCATTGGCATTATGGGTTTACATACAACCAAAGTGGTCTCGGATCAGTTATGAACCCGTACATAGCAAATTTTACAAGCCATGGTGTCCTTAGCATTTCTAGGAATCAATTACAAGCTTAAGGGATATCATGGGTTTTCTGTCTACACTACTTTGGCAAGTGGCATTAGATCACCAAAAAAACTAGCATGCTACAAATATCTCTTCACACACATTTGAGTAGAAGCGGTTAGATCTTGGAGGAAATTAAGCATTTCATCCCTACATTTCTTCAGCTAGGGTGGTGTGAGATCACCCAAAAAACTCAAAGTACAAGATATCCTTCTACACCCTTTCTCTCGACATGGATTAGGTTCACATGTTCCATTTACATTTTCATTTAGCGTATTTTACATTTGTATATTTTACACATTTATATGCACATGTGTATTTTACATAGCATTTTTACATACATACATATTTGACTACTTGATCATTTTCTCCTTATAGGTCCAACCGTATGAGAAACAAGCAGTAAAATTGGGGGCGATAAAACAACAACAACATTATGTGACAACACATGCTTTACTAACCATGCAGGTACACTACACACCATAACAACTACACACACATTCTACCCTAGGTTCACTCTCATCACTTTTTCTATGTGCATTTTTCATCTTTAGATTCCATGCTCCTCCATCTTCTTTTTTGTCATTCCACACTTGAGTCTAGTCCTTCGACACGTTTCTACTACACTCTCCATGGATATCAAGTACGCACTTCTATCTACTTTATGTTACCAAGATTTTAGCTCACCAACATAAAGTGGGGGGAAAATGTAGTCACAAAATCATGCACTTTAGACTTTATTTAGCCCGATCTCATACTACTATTTAAAAGGTTCTTGAGTGAAGAAAGTACTAATTAATCCCATATTTTGGCCATCTTATTTTACTTTTATTTCATCATTCCCACAATTTTTACCTACATTCCCATTTTTTTCAGAAATTTCCTGTCATTTTATCCTAAACAGGGCACCCGGGCACTGTCTTAGGGTGCCCTGGGCCACCACTTTTTGAACCTTTTCTCGACTTTTTTTTTATCTTTATCTTTTTCCTAGTCGACCATTTTGGGGTTACTTATGAAATTATATCAAGAGAACCCTATAAGTATAAAGTTATTAGACCTAATGATGGCCCTAGTGCCATTTACTACTATCACTCCATCTAGAGTTACATCCATTGCATCACTTACATCCATATAGTTCCATGAATCAAGGCTAGGAGATTTACATCAACACACACACGTCATAAGGGGGATTATATTCTATTCCATGCACACATACTATTACATTTTCTACATTTAGTTATTTCTCACTATTTCACATAGTGTGATTAACACAAGAGTACCTTGGGCACAACATGCACATAGAAACTAGAACTACATTTGGGTTCAAAATGTAGTGAAGTGCTAAGAGTAAGTAAGCCCATTGTTATGGCAGTTGAGGTCATTCCAACCCATTCATTTTCATTTTTCTATTTTTAGGTTTTGATACTCCTTTTTTCTCTTGCAAAACATCATTACGTTATTCAATACATTCAACACAATTTAGAAAATCTAGTGTGACAGAGATAGCGAAGGCTAAAGGTCATTTTCCAACCCTAAAAGAATCAAACTCTGAGCCTTTTCAGAGACAAGGGCACCTATTTTTGCATACTAGAGCACCTTAGGGCACCCCAGTACCCTCTTAGGCACTCTAGTCCGCTTAGATCCTCTAGGTCCGCCCTTTTTGGGATATTTGTGCAGCTATTTCTCCTTTTGGAATTTCACATCAAACCTACGACACCTGTGATACTCATCTACAATCAAGTAATTTCTTTCCTCACTTTATTTTTGCATATTAGGGTTTTATTTATATTAGTTTTTATTATTTAGTCATTTTATATTATTTTAGCATAGTAATTCATAATGTTTTATTTCCTCATATATCAAATTAACTATATTAGCATACACCTAGTTTATTCTAATTTTAGTTAATTGAAGGGAATTTTATTATATTCCATCCACCATTATATTAAATTTAGTACACATATTATTGCTCACTATTTTCACAAAGTGTGGTGACACAAGAGCACATAGGGCATGATTTCACACACTTGCACATAGAACTACATCAAGTATGATATGTAGTGTAGTGCTCGATAGAAGTAAGTCCACCATTTTGGAAGTGGTGTTAGTCCGAAACTTTCATATACATCTTTATTATTTAGGGTTTGATGTTTGTTTCAGGGTTTTACAGGTTTATTCTTCATCATTGAATATTGATGACCTCCAAAGTGCATTTTGAATACATTAATGTGACAGACAATGAAGGCTTCAGATCATCTAGTGACCCTGTAAATCTGGTTTTAGACCTCCTACATAGACCAGGGCACCTAGAACATAGACTAGGGTACCACAAGGACTCGATACTCTCCCGGGTGCCCCAATATAATAAGATATCTTAGATCTACAAGTGTCTATACCTCAGCCAAGTCGTTTCCTCCTCCGCTCTCTGCTTGACTTTGTAACACAGTCCAAAAAGTTCATTGAATCAGCTAAGCTCCTTCCAACCCTTCTTTGCATATTAGGGTTTCTATTTTTATTAGCCTAGTTTCTTAGGTCACTTTCTATATTTATTTATTGCTTTTATTTACTATTATTTATTGTTGTTCCTAGTTAGATTAACTACCATTATTCCACATTTTAGTTAATCAAGATTATATACTTGACTTATGTCACAAGTCGAGTTAGATCGTAAAAGACCATTAAGGTCGATCATAAAAACATAAATAAACATTGCATGACCTTAAAAATTACATTCTAAGACCCATATAGGTTGACATAAGCCTTATAGACACAAAACAACATTATGCTTCTCAATTAGGCCTAAAACACAAGACATCTCTCTAATGATCACAATTTTGAATTTGAATGGCACAAGGTAGATTCATCATGAATCCAAAAGCTCCATACATGTCAGAAACATCCTACAAACACCATCAACAAGCTTAATAACCTCTACAACCTTAATATTTATCATGACACACTCTAATATGCAAGTACTTCTTATTAGGTCTATACACATAAAATGTCACCCTTGATAACGAACTAGTTCTCATAACAAGCCATGATATCAAGGATTATAAATCATGTGAATATATGCAATAGGGTACCATTACTCATCAAAACCATGGAACAACACCAAATAGGGAATAAGACCTCAAATCCTTCAACTCTTAAACCTCATTTACGCATGTTGATAATGCTCAAAAATAGGTATTCAAAAAAATTTGTTTCATGAAATAAACCACCTCTTCATGACACATGTAGTATATCAATGGAAATAACTTATCTTAAAATAGCTCATACAACTCATTTCAATCATCAGTTCAAGGAATAAGCCCCTAAAAAACCTCCATTTTTAAAACCGCTAAAACCTAGCTCTAAGTATCAAGAACTAGTCTTCCACTCTTCAAGCTCCAACACCTCAAGGAAAAATTCTAAGAACTACCATCACTTTAAACACTTCAAATAAATGCTGAAAAACCTTCAAAATCACTCACAAGAATATGTCACATATAGAAATACAAAGTTACATAGATGTTCCAACCTCCTACTTGCGAGACCTAATAAGGCGAGTTTAGGTCATTAGGGATTAATAAGAAAAAAACACTTTTGATAAAATTAAGATATTAAAAACATCACATAGGACCTCTACCAACTATCCAATCTCATAAGACACACATTACACCATGAAAAACATCACAAAACAACTTAAACCTCCATGAGTAGTTTTGATCTCACTAGGCCATTAGTGGTAGGTCACATTGGAAGACTGATTTCACCCATTATTTGCGCAGAACATGTCAAAATATCCTTGTGGAAACTTAATATATATCCAAATCTTGCTTCAAAAATTATTATTTTATCATGACATCTACAACACATCCTTGTACTTGCAAATCTTCACAAAATAATAAATTTACTATAGCTTCTCAATATACTTGGAACTTGCAAATGCCACCAAACTAAGATTTGAAGTGTCCTCTACATCCATAAACCTTCAAACTAGATTTACTAATTCATATTATACCAAAACTATTTATATTTTTCCTATCACTCTGAAATGAGGGTTTATGAAGGGTTTAAACCCACTTGTCTTCGTAACAATCATTCATAAATGAAAGAGCATCATTTTGCGTCATTATAATTGAAAAATAATCTCGAATCCATGCCTCAACAATGATGAATGGATCAGGACCCCATGAAATTATTTCATGTGTGAATGATCACTTCAAAATTACCCTCAAGATGGGAAAAGATACTTTTGAGAGATTAGTAGAACTCAAAATAACTTTTGATTCTCTCTCATCAACCTCCGGACCTGAAACATTACAAACACCTTTGTAGTGACCTCCTTGATGACATAAAATGCCCATTCATTCTCATATAACTCTGAAAATTATCTTTCACAATGGTTTTTCCATGCATTCTTACCTTTTCTTCATGATCTTGCTTCTAAAGGACCTTAAACATGCATTAAACATATGAAACTTGAACTTGTATACCTTACATACATTATATGCACTCTCAAAACACACCTAAAATGGTCACACTGATTTACCTTGGCATACTTTTCCTCATTCCGTATACCTTTCTTTTACTAGGTCTAGGACTAGGCCTATAATTGCTTCCTTTAACACATGTCATACTTGAACCTAACATGTTCTTCACCTTAAGGAAACTCACACACTTTTACCACATCACTCGAACATTATAAACATCATGTAAACCTCGACTAGTTATTGAGCTCACCACACCACCTACTTTCTTAAAGCATGCATCAAGAACATGTACTCACACCTAGACACCATGAAACTTCGTGAAAGAAACAATAAAAATGAAACACATCATGACACACACACCATATTTGACATCAATGAATCAATGAAAACATCATACCATCTTCCATGCCACCCGGACACCCTTTGACATCAATTTTACTTAACATCAATAAAATAAACAATTAGACATTGTCTTACAATCTCACTCTTTTTCATTTATGGAAACCACCTTCAAAAAATTGATGGAAAACATTAATGTAAGAATCTTTAGACCTTAAAATTATTGTTTTGAGTCACTCTATCCCTTTGGAATCTATGAGAAATACTCTTACAACAACTTGACATGAAAATAACATCAATAATGCACACATACTTACTTGCAAGCTCCCCTTGAATTTGTACTCACTTTCTTGATTTCAATTGTTGTGTATGATCCATGAACCTAATTCTCAACTCATACATTCCATTTTAAGAACTACATGATTCCAAGCCAATCTTCAAATTGAGCCCTAAAACTCAAATTTATACATAACAGACTACCTTCTTCATGAACTATACAAACATTAAAAAAACCGATTCCCCCTTACTCAAATGTCTTTACTTGATGACTTGACACACATCAACAACTCGAGCACCCTAATTTCTTATCCTTTAGATATATCAAACTTTCAAATACTATTTGTAGAATTAACAATTAAAAACATAACTTGTTTCACTAATCAACCAAGCTTGTATCATCGGTTTGTTGGATTCTTCTTAGAACTCAAAATCGAGCCCTAAAATCCTTCTTTCTTAATACATGGCTTATTCATGTTCCTACTTACCTATATGTCAATGTTTTATGAAGTAAAAACAGAGCCTCTTACATCCCCCTATCTTAACAAATCTTCTTCAAAGATGAAACAACACTAACACACTTGTTTACTTTCCTTGTATAATGGTGAGAAACATATTTTCTCCCACTCGGATGATCATCCTTCTTTTAAGAACATCAAACCTACTTCAAGATCCTTCAAGGCTAAAAATGTATAAGATACCAATATACACCTTCATTATCACTATATGCCACAACCATTCCTATCTTTATGAGTTATCAAAAACATGCATCTTTAAGCACACAAGGGACACCAAACTCCCCCGAAACTATTCTCTTAATTTTGATCATCATCTTGTTACTTTTAAAACTGTGTTAGACCTTCAAACATCCCACAATATCTTTTGATCATCTTCTAAAGTCTCTATACTCTACATCTATTTCTTTGTCACTCCTTTTGATTTATAAAAAAGTGATCCAAACCTTCTCAACACTTTGAAACATGATTTCATAATAGTCCATTTTATCTACAATGATTTTAGTACACCTTGATGCACTTGAACCATACCTTCAAATTTCATGCCATCTTACAAAAACATATCTTTAAGAAACTTGTCGTACTTATTTAGATATTTTATCTTCCTATAGGGTCTTCATAACATTCTAGATGTTCATCATGTTGTAATTAAAAATAACATATAAAATCATACCATTGTACACTGTACCTTGGAAATAAACACTTAGATTACATTCTTCATGAAAAACTAAACCTTTCCACAATAGTCTTGAGGCTTAGTGATTATTACAAATTTTTTCAGCTCCCTTCATGCCTTAACCTTCCTTGTGAGCCTTGTAGACATATTCAACCTGTTTATCTCCTTCTAGAGTTTTTGACATCACTTACAGTTCTTCATTCAACCTATACCAACTCAATCAGTCCTTCATTTTTCTCTAAAATACAATCACATTCACATTATGATAGATTATGAGAAAAAATATTTGCTTTAGATCTCATTTCAACATCTTCAATTGTGTAGACCTTCAATATTTTTTTTTGAATTCATTACTAAAAACATACTTCAGAACTTTATCCCTTTCATGTCACACACACTTATGGTTAAATTAACATACCTACACAAAATCTTGTAGCTTTAGGAACATATTTGTCTTAATGAACCAATCTTGAGATGATCACAAACCACAGGTCTTTAAATTGATCCTACTTGATCATTCTCCCGAAGCACACATCCGAGTCAATTTAGTTTTCTAACCACATGCAAAAAGTATATAGACATACCTCCGGTAGTCACAGATTACAAAACTTAGAGAGCGTCACTCATTCCTTCAAGTCTTTATGCAATAATAAAACTTTACAAAGAGCCAACAGAACTTATTCATGCGAGAATATACTTAAACTTTCATGATACCATTTTCATACACCTACTTCTTATAACAATGAAATATTTTAGAGATGAAATAAACTCATAACTTAAGCAAAGGAGACAACATAGATCTTTTATGTTATCATAAAATGCTTCATGTAAGATTTAAACAGATTAGGAAAACACCATACCTTCTTGGTGAACACTCCAAGTAACCTTGTAACACTACTTCACTTGTCTTCCATGGAGCACAACTCTTTCTCAAAATAGGATAAAAAAACTTTAATTAAATCAAAACAACATACTTCAAGAGTCTTTATACCTTTATAGTTCTTCACAAAGCTATATTAGATGACCAAACACATTTATTTCTTCTATAACTAATGAATGTCTTCATGAAGCCTAATGAAGAAACCCCATGCTTCTTAGGGAATTATAACAATACAAACTCATGAGATTCCCAAATCTTCATGTCCCTCTTATACATCTTATAGTCAATCCTTAAGGTCCTTCTTGGATTATTCATTGTCATTTTAGGATTGATGACAAAATCCTCATATTCCCGCTTTTACTAGATTGTTGTTAAACACACATGGGTTTATTCAACACACGGATTTATCACTATCATAAAAGACATTCCTTTTGGACTATCATGCAAATTAGGATTAGGGAAGAAAAATTTAGGTTCCTTCTTCTCAGATTCCTTAGAAACATACTCTTTTTAATGATTAGATTCATCCTTATTAACGTTATTTGCATGATTAGACTTTGTAAACCATACATCTTTGACCTTGGGAGCATTAACCTTCTTGACCTTCCTTAGAGACTCATGATGACAAAATTTTGCAATATGACCTTCTTGGTGACAACTATAACAAACAACATGATGCATACCTTTTGACTGAAGATGACTATGATTCCTTCCATTGCTCCATATATATTCACTCTTGAAAGACTTCCTACAATCCCTTGCTCTATGACCAAACACATTACATGAGTAACAATAACCATGAAATAAAGTAGCATACCCCATGAAATTAGGTTGTATGATGGATTTATATTTTGAATTTCTTTTGGAATAGACTGGTTTGTATTAGCATCCTCCGTTTGATCCTTAGGACCTGCATTAACAACTTCATAAAGCTTCTCTAACTTCTCATAGGTCTTCAACTTGCTGGTTACCTGCTCCAACTCTACTTTTAAGGACCTCATATTAGCTTCACACTTGATATAATCCTTTTCTTTAGATTTTAGGTCTTCTATCACTAACTCAACTTGAGTCTCAATGCTCATACTCTTCTTATTTTATCTTGAGACTAGTTGTCAATCCTTTGATCTTAAAATACTTCTCCTTAATGATGTTTTTGATATACATAATCCATAAAAATGATTTCATCTTCATGCTTCTTGGCTTCTTTGATCATGTCAATTTTAGGGAACATACCTGCTCCTAATGAACTTTAACCATAGATGTTAACTATAGGTTCTCTTTACTTATCTTCTTAGCCATATTGTGATTCAAGGAACTCTTTTAAGTAGTTAAACTTGATTCAAAAGGACGTTTTCTCGATACCAATTATTGGAAGCACAATTCTTGAGAGGGGGTTGGATCTGTCCTTTAAAACTTATGTTATTTGTATTAACTTGCATATATCACTAAAAGCATATATTCAATTATTTATTAGATAATGTGAGCTTATTAGTTATTGTAGTAAACCATCAAGAAACATATCAACCATCCACATAAGCATGAAACAAGAGAGAACACAAGAACACCATATTTAAGTGGGAAACCCTCAAGGGGAAGAAAACCCATTGAACCTATACATATATTACTCAACACAAAGGAATCTTATGAATATTACACATCACAAGAGATTTTTTTAGTGAGGCACCAACCTCATAAGGAACACCAACCCCTAGATTATTAGGGCACCAAACCTACAAGGAGCACCAATACCTATTTTAGTAGAGCACCAACTTTACAAGGAGGCTAAAACCCCAGATGGCAAAGCACCCACTTAGAAACCTGATATGAAGATAAATTAATATCATTTTTTCTCCACCAACTTATTGTGATCACTTTTTCAACTTCTTCCACTCATACACCTCTCAAACCATGCCTTCTCCTACTTCTCGCAGACTTGCACCATATGATGTTGATTAGGTCAAGTGATATTTTAGTTTTTCTCTCTCTTCATTTATTAGCATCTCATCCTATTCTCTTCTCTAGATCCCTCTTTCCTCTTCATAATCTTCCTCTATCTCGCTCAAACTTCTAAAGCAACTCCTCTTTTTCAAATGAACTTTACACCTTGCCTTCTATACTTGAATCATGTCACAAGTAGCCTTAGGTTGGAAAATACCATTAAGGTTGGTCATAAAAAACATAAATAAACATTACATGACCTTAAAATTACATTTTAAGACCCATATAGGTCAGCATAATCCTTATAGACCAAAAACAACACTATGTTTCTCGGTTAGGCCTAAAACAAAAGACATCTCTCCAATGGTCATAATTTTGAATTTCAATGGAACAAGGTAGCTTCATCATGAACCCAAAAGCTTCACACATGACCCAAACATCCTATAAACACCATCAACAAAATTAATCAACTTTTAACCTTCATCTTTATCATGACACACTCCAATATCCAAGCACCTATTATTAGGTATATACACGTAAAATGTCACCCTTTAATAATGAATTGGTTCTCATGACAAGTCACGTTTTAAAGGATTAAAAATCACATGTATATATGAAACCAAGTCCCAAATTACTCATCAAAACCATGAAAAACCACCAAATAGGGCATAAGACCTCAAAACCTTTGACTCTCTTACCTGCTTAAGCATGTTGATAATGTTCAAAAATAGGTCTTAAAAAAATTTGGTTCATGCAAAAATTCACCTCTTCACGAAAGATGTAGTATATCATTGGAAATATCTCTGCTTCAAATATATAATAAAACTTATTTCTATCATCATTTTAAGGCATAAGGACCAAAAACACATCCATCTCTGAAACTGCTCAAACCTAGTTTTAGGTCTCAAGAACCAGTCTTCTACTCTTAAAGATCTAGTATTTCAAGGAAAAATTCCAATCACTAATATCACTTGTACAAATTAAATGACATGCTGAAACACCTTCAAAAACACTCACAATCATATGTCACATGGAAATATACAAACTTGCATACATGTTCTAACCTCTTTCTTGGTATGCCTAATAGGAAGTTTCACCACTAGGGATTAACATGTGAAACACCTCTTTTGATCAATTTTATAGCTTAAACAAATAAAATAGGACACCTAAAACATATCTAATCTTATAAGACATTGCTACACCATGCAAAACATCACAAAACAACTTAGACCTCCATGACTAGTTTTGACATCATTAGGCCATTAGCGGTAGGTCACATTAGAAGAATGATTTCACCAAATATTTTCATTGAAAATGTCTAACTATCTTCATGGAAATTTATCAAATATCCCAATATTTCTTCCACATTTGGTATTTCATCAAGAAATCTACAACATGTCTTTGTACTAGAAAATATTCATAAGACAATGGTTTTACTCTATCTTCTCAATATACCTAGAACCTTCAAATGCCACCAAACTGATCTATAAAGAGTCCTATACATCCCTAAACCTTCACAATATATTTCCCAACTCATAATATGCCCAAACAATTCATATTTTTCCTATCAATCTGAAAGTAGGGTTTAGGGAGGGTTTAAACCCACTTGTCTTCTTAACAATCATTCATAAATGATAGGGATTAATTTTACCTAATTCCAATTGAAAAATAATATTGAATCCATGCCTAAAAATTTATGAATGGTTTAGGTCCCCATGAAAATATATCACGTGTGAATGACCAGGTCAAAATGAATGGTGAGATGGGAAAAGAAAGTTTTGAGAGCTCGATAGAGCTCAAAACAATTTTTCATTCTTTCTAATCAACCTCCTGACCTAAAAATTTTCACACACCATTTTAATTACCTACTTGATGACTTCCAATGATCATTCATGCTCAAATAGATCTAAAACTTATCATGCAACATGGTTTTCCCATGTATTCTTACCTTGTCTTCATGATCTTGCTTTTAAAGGACCTTGAACATGCATTAAACATATGAAACTTGATATTTTGTACCTTCCATACATGATATTCATGCTCAAAACACACATAACATGATCACATTGACTTACCTTTTCCTTCTTTGCATCTTTCCTCATACCTTTCTTGCACTAGGTCTAGGACTTGGCCTAAAATTTCTTCCTTCAACACATGTCATATTGAACCTGAATTTTTCTTCACCTTGTGGAAACTCACAAAATTTTACCACATTATTATATACATGATAGAAATCATGTAAAACTTTGAATAATTTTAGAGCTCATTCACACCACCTGCTTGTTTGAACCATGCACTAAGAACATGCACTCAAACTCGGACACCATGACACTTTTGGATATAAACATTGATCAATGCAACACATCATGACACATGCCTCATTTTATATCAATAAAGAAATGAAAACATCATACTCTCTTCTATTCCACCCATACACCCTTTGACATCAATGTTATTTGACATCGGTGAGAACAAAAATGGCACATTGTCAACACAAAAAAGGTGACACCAAGCAAAAGGATAAAGGAAAAGGGGAAGGTAAAAAGAATTCTAATTTGATTTCTAATAAGGATAATAAAGGTCATTATGGTCATTTTTATTTTTATACTCATTCCGAGGATAAATGTTGGAAGTTCCACCAAATTACATCCCTTCAAGAATACGAAGAGTAAAAAGAAGGCCATGGTTGTCATCTAAGGGGAGGAAATATTTTTCTTTGAAGACATGGACGAGATAATGTGTTGTACCTTCATCCATAGAGATGTGATTTTGGGTAGTAATATTGATGTTTAGGAGAATGAACTTACTAATTATTTTCATATAAAAATCCAAGTGAAGAAAACCAAAATGGATGCTATTTTTTATAATTGTTCTCAAGATAATTTGATAAGTAAGGAGTTAGTTGATATGTTGAAATTAGAGACTTAAAACCATCCAACTTTTTACTCATTTTGCTAGGTGAAAAAATGCATAGACATCAAAGCTACCAACAAATGCAAAATTATGTTTGGTATTGATAAAAAGTTCATTGATGAAGCTAATTTGGATATTTTTCCTCTTGATGTGTGTGGTGTAGTGTTTGGAAGCCCATACTTGTATATTAGGGATTCCATATTCATGAAAAGATCCAACCAATACCACTTGGTGAAGGATGGTAAGAGATACATCATTTCAGCCTTTTTAGGAGACTCAAAGATCTCTTTGGTAAGTGCCTCTGAAGCTAAGAAGATTATTAATGCTAGTGGGAAATTTACATTACTTATTTTGAGGGATATATAAGAAGAGGAAGTTGTTTCATCTAAGACCACTTGTAGCATGTTTACTAACAAAGAGAAGAAGTATATGAAAGAGTTGGTTCAATAGTTCAAGGAAGTTTTCCAAAGGCCTACGAGGCTGCCCCGGGTTAGGCCAACTGAGCATGAGATAAAATGGCTACATAATAGTCTTATTCAAAAATTGGGATTGTACAAAAAGTCCTTGTAGGATTCAAACAAGGTAAAACAATAGTTACAATATTTTACTAAACATTATATAATCCATTCTAGCACTTCTCCATGTGCTTCTCCTATTATTTTACCAACTAAGAAAGATGGTTCATGGAGGATCTGTGTTGATTATAGATTATTAAATAAAATAACCATAAAAATAGGTACCCTCTTCCTTGAATTGATGAATTTTTGGATCAATTAAAAAATGCTAAATATTTTACTAATCTTTATTTGAAATATAGGTACTACCAAGTTTAGATTAAGGAAGAGGACATTTGGAAAACAACGTTTAAGACTAGGCCAAGGTTGTCATACGAATGACTAATCTTATCAATCAAGATATGAAATGCACAAAATACCTTCATGAGGTTGATGAATTAGGTAATGAGGCCATTTATTGATTCTTTTTCATTGTGTACCGGATGACATTCGGTTTTTAGTAGAACTTTTGAGGATCATATTAACCATTTGCATCAAGTTTGTAAGGTATAAAGGAGAATCCACTAGTGTTTAATGATAATAAGTGTGATTTTCTCAATAATCACTTTTATTTTTAGGGCATATGGTTAGATATGGAGAGTCGAGGATTGATCCGGAAAAGATAGAGGCCACTCTAAATTGGATTACATCGTCTAGTTTGTGATACCTAGAGTTTCATTGGTGATGTTCATTATTTGATAAATTTCATTAAGAACTTGTATTCCATAACAATACCTCTACTTTGTGTGATAACAAGTGCTAAGGTTTTGATTGGGGTAATAAATAACATAATGCTTTTGAGTCACTTAAATACAATATTATCCATGCTCTGGTTTTTGCATTACCTAACTTGAAACTTTTTTCAAAGTGGAAACTGATGCTAGTGACTATGTTATGGAAGTTATTTTATTTCAAGGAGGTAGGACCGTATGTTATCCTTTTGAATATTTTTAGGGAGTAATATTTCATTATTGTAAATATGATAAGGAATTGTATGCTCTTGTGTAATTTATCAAGAAATGGAAACATTACGGCGAAAGTAAAGAAGCTATCATACACACAGATCATAAATCTCTTAAATATTCACAAGCTCAAAATAAACTTTAACAAACTAGAAAATATAAATGGATGGGTTTCTTACAAACATTTCACTCCATTATAAAATATAAGAAGGGTGTGACTAACCAATTAGTTGATCTCGTTAGCTAGACCTCATTTACTTTCGGTGTATGACACTTTAACTTTTCTTGAACCTTTCGTAAATGAATCATATTAGGAAGGTTATGAGAAAGACCCATATTTTGGAGAAATATTTTAGTAGAAACCTCCAAGTGAGGGATTTTCACTTAGGTAAGAATACTACTTCCATGACAAGATGCTCTACAAGAACAAAAACTTTTGCGCGCCTAAGGGGGAAATAGTTCACTTATGAGGGAAGCACACACTTCTAAAGTGGTTGGTCACTTTAGTGTAACAAATACTATTGCATACTTATAGAGGTATGTTTCTTATGAAAACATGCACTTGTATAAGTTTCCAAATTCACCTGGGGTTGTTTTCTATGTAATACAAACAAACATAGTAACAAAAATTTGGGTTTATATATGCCATTACTAGTTCCTTCTTGTCCATGGGAAAAAATCTACATGGATTTTGTAGGCGGTTTTCCTACTTGAAGAAATGGAATGATTATTTATTTGTGGTAGTAGACCAATTCGGTAAAATTTGTATCCTCAATCCTTGCAAGAACGCGCCCTTAAAGCCAATAATGTAGTTGAGTAATTTTTGCTAATGTGTGGGTTCATTTTGGTTTTCCTAACTCTATTGTGTTAGATAGGGAATCATGGTTCATAAAAAAATTGGTCTACCTTATGGGAAAATATGGATACTAAGATGAAAAGGTATACTAATTTTCATCCACAAATAGATGAAAAAAATAGTGGTAAACCATTCCGTGGTTAAGCTATTGATAGGGTATAAAAGGAAACATCCTAGGACTTTGGATGATAACTTGGTATATATATAACATTATTATAACACGAAATTTCATGATTCTACCAATAAGACTCCTTTTGACACATTTTTTGGTTATTTTCCTAAGGCGCATTTGATGTTGTTATGAGATTATAATGCAGAGATAACGGGAAAGTGGAAGTCCACAAAGAGGAAAGGTTAATTGAGAAAATTTAGTAGATACACCTCTAAGCATAGGATATTTTGAAGGATTCATAGGCCAAGTACAAAGCAAGGCATGATCAATATAGAACTGAGCATTATTTCCTTTTTGGTGACAAGGTACGATTGTAGTGGAGAAGAGAAAGACTACAAGGTAAAGAAAAGAAACTCAAACCTCTTTAGTATGGCCCATTTGAAATTTTAGAAAAGGTAGGTAAGAATTCATTTCACTTAGATTTACCTCCTTATATGATAATATATTAAGTTGTGAATGTTGAGAATTTATGTCTCTTTAAGCCCACCATGTTGGATCAGTAAGAAGAGGGTTTTTTTCTACCATATATTAAGCATATTTCTTTGTACAATGAGTTGGAATTGGAGGAAGATGTGGTATTGCACAAAAGGAGAGGACAAAAAAATGAGGAGTGCAAGAATGGTGGTTTTTTGGGTTGAAATGAAAATTTCCTACCAAGGCTAAGTGGTATTCTAGAGAAGATGTGGGGAAGAAATTTCGTCACCTCATTAGTCCTTGAATATTTTAGGGACTTAAAAGCATCAAATTAGGAGGCATGATCCAAAACTAGATCTAAAAGGACCCAATTCTATGTATTCTCTTTTGAAACTTTCAATGCATTACCTCATCAAATTGATTAAACTAGGAGATTGTTAAGTCATGATGATAGTGATCTAGACACCTTCGAATGATAAAAGGGTCATTTCATGTTCTGTTATATGTGGTGATTATGTGAATGTTACAAAATTGCCACAAATGTTTCTAGACCTTCATTCTTCATAGAGTAGCAGTTGCATAACCACCATGATAGTTGCGACAACACCGCCTCCTACAAAGTGCAAAAGTTTCATCTCGATGATGCAAAAATGTGGAAAATAAACAATTGTAAATGTTTGAGATTCTCAATTCAGTTCATTTTTCCTTTCCCTTCATCCTTGGGAAGAGAAAATATAAATAAAATAACAATTAATAATCTAAGGAAGTGGTTTTGGGTGAATTCAACAAATGAGAAAAAAAGATAAATTATGAATTGTTCTTGTTTTGTTCATAGACAACTAAATTATTTCTTGTTGAGGATTGTAAGAAAGTAAATACAAGTAGAGGGATCTTGAATCCTTATTGAAGGCCATATATTGGAAGTGAACTTGTATTTTATTGGATAATTACATAGTGAATGGGAGAAATTACTCACCTAGTTGGAGTTTTTTCCCAAATTGGGTTTCTCCGAGATAAATATCTCATCTCTTTGTCTTTTACCTCTCAATTTTCAGTATAGTATGAATGATTCATTCATAATATACTGGATAATAAGAAATTTGGTAGTTTATCATTCATTATCACTAAGATATGATCTATTCATTGTTAAAAAGAGGTAGTTTACAGATCAATTAATAGTCCAATAGTTTGTAAAATTTAAATATCCCAAACCGAAACTCCTTAACCCTTATTTTCATCCACTTTTGAACTAATAGTGAAACAAAATCTCTATGATATGGATTATGAAAAATTTCACCCCATAGATACATATTATATAATAGGAGTGGTGAGAACATGCTACCCATAAGGCACACATCAAAATTTTAGTGTGGTAAAGGAAATGAAATATCATGATCAACTAAATATTAAAAACTTCAACAAAAACAAGTATAGTTTTTATAGCTACACATATATGAAATGGGGACAATTTCTCTTTAAGAAAAAGATAATGATTTGTTCATAGGTGAGCATACTTATCCATTTTGCACCTACCCAACTTTCACACCCCTTTGGAGTTCATTATTATATAAAATCCCTCATATTATACACACAAGAATCTTATACTTGAAATGTTATTTCTTATAGTGCTGCAAAAAGTCACACACAACAATTTAATTTTCCTCTCATTTTATTATAGTCATATGCATACTTCATACTCTTCATGGATCATTTAATGTCTTATAAAATACATCAAAATATTTCACCCTAAAAAAATTATTTCCTTATCTTATTCATGTGTCACCTTTGTGGTACTTGATTTAATGAAATTAAATACAAGATAAGGAAGCTATTAATCAAAACAGATATAACAATAAATAATCAAGATCAAGCAAAGAAAGTAAAACAAAGAGTAAATGATAACAAAATCGGGATGAATTAACTTGTAACTATAGGTTTGGAATGATTCTAGGCTAATGAATGGTCGGAAGGGATAATTTTGGACTATTCAATATTTGTCTCTAATTCCGGAAAGTGACAATCTTAGGGACTGGAGATCCTAGAAGGGGACAAGGCCGCCAAGGTGCTATCATTTGTTCTAGATGTTAGTGTCTATGGAAATACACAGGATCGGTTCTTTTTGAGTCACTTATTTTCATCTTTATCTCCCTCTATGTCACATCAAATTCACTATGTCACACATGTACCTACAAAATATAACCCTAGATACTGCATAATACTCAAGCACATAGTAGATGAAAAAATAATGCATATGCTTGAGTTAGAATGACCTTGGTGGTCACCCTAATGTGATTTTCACCCGGTGTTGCACTACATTTCAAATTCTATTTTTGTGTTTGTGTTTTTGTGTGTGTGTTTGCGTGCGTGCATGTGCGTGTGTGTGTGCGTGCGTGTGTGTGTGTGTGTGTGTGTGTGTGTGTGTGTGTGTGTGTGTGTGTGTGTGTGTGTGTGTGTGTGATTGAAATAGTGTCCCTTGAGATATTGTGCCCTAATTCCCAGTATCACAAAGAATAGTGAGCTACAAATACTTTGTTCCAAATGTAAATATGTGGTATGTAAGTCATAATAAATCCTATTATGCAGTAAAGTGTGAAATATAGTTCTTGGTGCTATAGATAGAAAATATTAGCTCATTGTAAGTGTATGTGCCTTTTTGAATGTTTACCCCCTTAATGGAGTTAAAAATACATGTAGATATATGATTACTTTTTTAAGTTTCATCATTAAAAATTGATAGGCCGACAAGGGTGATAAAAGAAGACAATGAAGAAGTAACATTCAAAAGATAAGAAAAAATAAAGAGAAAGGAAAAAAGCACTCAAAGATGACAGAAGTTCCTAAGTGTTGATGTCCCTTATTGGAGATCCTATACATGATGTCCAAAAGGATAAATAGTAAAATAAAAGATGAATAATATGTCGGTGGCATGCAATACTATAAGTTTTCAATCAAAAACAAAAAGTGATAAGGATGAAAAGGATAAAAGAAATTTTAAAGCAAAGTAAAAGGATGTTAATGAGTAATTATATTGCTTAAGAATCATGCATATAATTGATACGTTTAGAGGCTATATTTACATAGTAGGTGTGTGATTTAGTGACCACAATACCCTCTTGCACAATACCCACACTATCCATAATGATATATCTCAAAATCCACATGGACACCCCTAGTTTTTTTATGTAGATTTACAAGTGGATTTTTCTAATTTTGTAGCATTTTAGGGAATATTTATGTGTAATAGTTATATATAGAATCTCAAGTTCCACACACATCATGAGAAATTTAAACTATCACACTTTTAGAAGATGGAGTGAACTGTAACTTTTATCCTTTATCATTTATCCTTGGGTTTAGTTGTAAATTCCTTTCGGAATTGTTGTATAAATGTGTAAGATACATGAATACCAAAGGGTTGAAACCCTTTAGAGATGAATCAAATTCTAGGAAAATTTACACACTTTTCATATCTTGTAATTCTTGCATTACTCTTGTATTTTATATCCATTCTAGGAAAATTAAATAGGAAGAATTTCTCTACCAATCATAAGAGTTTTTCTCTTAGAATTACTATGTTATTGTAGATCTCTATACCTATTCCCTATTATTTATTATTTAATATAAGTTTCATTTCATACAAATAATATCTATGCTACATAATTTTGTGTTTTGTTCATTGCATTAGTAACATATGTACACTATTTATATTCCTTCTAGTTTCCTTTATAAAAAGATAACGTCATTTTCATTGATCTTGAACTCTCTTGCGGTAAGATACCAGATTACTAGATACATCTAGATTAGATATTCCTTGATGTTCTCAAACATAGATTCAAGATCCAAATATTTAAAATACCCATAATAGAATATTGCATTCATAAATATAATATTAGTGCTATCTTGAATCCTACACTCAAATAGATACATAGAAACAACATATTTCGACTAACAACTTGTATTTTGAATCACAAACAATAACCTTCATTCACAACCCATCCTCAAGGGGTAGGGTGAATCCTAAAATTTCATTTGTGGAATACATCAAACCACTATTTCCACACTCCCCTTAGCATATTTCAATTTTTACTTAGGAAAGAATAGTCCATATAAAAAGTCAATTTGTGTAAAAATTGATGATTGTATCTTATCCAAGAGGTTCCTATGAAACCCCTATACCTTTTTAATGTATGTTATGTAAAATACTTCCATTTAAATGTTAAATGTTTTTTTATCATGTATTACATATACCTCCTGCCTTGTTTTCCATGTACAAATATTACCAATCTATCCAGGGTACGAGAAAAACACACAAATACACATGCCTAACACTTTTCTCTCAAAAAAAATTAACGCAAAAACAATGTGAATAGCTTGGACACAAACTTCATCAAGATTAATGGGATTAAACATAAGTATGGTATGTTTGAGATAGTTATATAACCCACCAATGTATTTTAACGAGTTTGTTGAGTCTAAATAGGAATTCCGAAATCAATGCCCTCTTTCTAAAATCCTTAGTGTAATCTTACACAATTTGACCCTTAGTTTGTCTAAAATATTTCCAATCCAAAGTATCTTGTTGCATATAATCGGATAAAATTACTTTTTCAAAGTGGAAACAAATTCATCCCAAGATGAAATAATTTTACCATGTTTTGAAATATATTCTTGAGTTGTAGTCTCCCACCAAATGAAAATTATCCAGGATAAATTTTTGATTCCTCATCCACAATATTTTGAACCCTGTAGTAAAATTCAATCTTCTTGATCCAATGATCAAACTTATCTCGCATTAAACTCGATATTATAAATTGGCAATTGAAACTTAACATCTAGTTTTAAAACTAATGGAACATCAAAAATTTGTCATCATAGGAAGATTCAAAAGTTTTATAAGGATATGGAGGAGGTTTAGGAAATTAAAAATATTTCTATACCTACCTTACATTCTTATTTTGTATTGATGAACTACATATCTCGATATTTGTATCTAACAAGATTTTAACAACTTTCTTGTCGAACATTACTTCTAGTTGTAGTTTGAAGTGACTAGGTTGGCTAGGTTCTTGATTTTAACTTTTGTGTGATTCCATTTCACGGTGGAAGGAAAAACATGAATATGGTTATGAAGATTGAATAATTTTACAAAATGTACTCATGAATTTTGACTTTAGTTTTGAAATCTTTGTAAAAAAATTAGTTGTTTATATGTCAAGGCTTGCTGTCTTTATCTTTTTAAGGTCATCATTTGTGCCCATTGACCTACTTTTGTATGTCAAGCGTTATTATTGACACCACATTTGAGTTTGAATTAGAATCTTACATGAAAGTATCCATTTCATCTTAAAATGCCCATCGATTATGACCCAAAATATCGACTAATAACTCATAAATACCGAAAATATTTGGGACGATGTTTTAAACTATATTTTAAGTATTAAATGATCAAACATTTTCAATCCTTCTTACTATACGGTTAAAATATGGTACTAGAAAAACTTAGTTCCATTTGCGAAAAGAAATATCACTTACATCAACAAACTCTAGGTCATATAACCTTAGTTACAAAATAAGACATTAAACCATACTTTTTGTTACACAATTTAAGCCACCTAGGTTTCAATACGTATTTTCACCAAGTGATCTCATGAAAATAAACAAGGATGATAAATTAATTATTAGCCAAATTTTTAAAATTTGACTAAGGGATTTAGGGTTAAATCCCATTGGGGAAAAAGATTGGGACCAACTTATTTAACGTATGGAGAATAAATAAGTATACTACCAAGTCGACCATGTTTGTTAAAGTGTAATGATATTATTTCAATAGGTTGATGATTAAAACACAAGTTATTAAGGCTAGAAGAGAGGTGGCTTGGTTGGTTGTCTACCCAACCAATTGACAATATGACATGTCATTTCCATAAATGGAGGACATTATAGCTTCCCTCAATCCCATGGGAGAGAGAGGTTAGATGCCTCCAAGATACACAAGGATAGTATGGGAAAATGAAAAACCAAACTTACATTCAAGCAACCAAGTTCAAAACCATTTACACATACATAAGTAGCCCACATCTTCTCAGGAAGAAAGAAGAAATATAAATGACCCATTGTATCCACATTTCCCTTATAACCAAATGAGTATAAACACTTTATCATATTACCACAAACCACCATGGCTTCCTATAAATCTCAAAGGCAGTATCTCCCATGCCTCCTAAATAGAGGAAAAGGGATGGAGAACCAAGTATCAAAACAGCCAAAACAATCTTCTACATACCCATTCCAAAACATAATCAAGAAAACAACCATAGATTCCATGCTAGATGAATAAGAAGTATAAATTATGAGACCTACCTGACAAGCATTAAAATCCAAATTCCAAATTACATGACCAACCTCCAAAATCTCTATTCTTCCTTCCCAAGCTTCCCATGAGCTCCAAGTAAAAAAATTCCAAGAGGTCCCTCCCAGCTCCTAGCTCCTTCCAACTCTCCCAAACTCCAAAAATGTAAAAATGAGGCAAGAAGTCCCTACCCCGCCAAGGTGGAGAAATAAGAAGATAAATCTCTTGGATCCTAACCAATGAGAGGGTGAAATGTGTCACCCTTATCCCTCTTAGAGCTAATATTACCTTAAGTCTCCATCATACATAAGACAAGGGTCTTAATGAGGGGAATCTCCAAAAATATAATAAAAACAAAAATAAAATTCATCCCAAAATCCTAAGAAGGATCTCAAAACAAGATAATAAATTTGGATGTGGACAAGAGAGGATCAAAGAAGGAAAACCCATTTGATCCTTTAAAAGGGACCCCTTACCCATAGGTAGGATCTAAGGGGTCCATTTTTATGTAAATGAGACCTCTAATGGGTAAATCACCACTTACAATTTCCATTTTTAGCCCAATTTCGGGCTTGGAAAAATTAGTCCCCTTCAAGAGGTGGAAGGGCCCACCTAACCCATGCTTATGTGCTCCCATACTTCTTTAAACATGATTAAACTAATATAATAATCTCTAAGCAAGTAGGAACCATGAAACTCATAAACTTGCTTTAATCTAAAGATTAAAATAATTAATACCAAAATGAATCCAAAGGAGACAACCATCCAAGGTGACCAAGCAAAAATACTAAAACCCAAACATGATGATGGATTTCCTATTTCCATCCCAACCAATGAAAAGAAAGATGAAACCAAACAAACAAAAGGTGAGGATTTGGCTCAGATAACTAATTGTGTAATCTTGGAGGTACATGTTTGAGTCTTATGTGCTCTTGTGGTGAATCTATAACCTGCACACTCAATTCACATGTCATCATACCTGTTTGATACAATAAACCAAGTGAAATGATTATACATACATCCAATTGATAAAATCAATTATGAGATAAATCATCCAATTTAAGTAATCAACTAATATCCATAAGGAGATAATAGCCAAAATGATATACATCCATAGTATACCAAAATATAATCCATCTAAATATCATCTCAATAACATCCATAACAACATCACCAAAACAAGCAATAATGATAATAATAGTAAATTGGCACCATATGCCTCATACACAACTTGTCAAGTCAGGTTAACATATTCAAGATAAGGAGATGAAAAAATAGTATAGAATATATATTCAAATCAATTTACCATAATGGACACCATCCAAAATATAATTCTTGTAAACCATAGATCAATAATAGCCATAACATTATATCAAAACCAAGAAGTAATGATAAGGGCGGTAAATTGGTTTCATATACCTTATGTATCATCCTACCAAGAATGAGTTAGAAATAAGCAATAATTTGGTGACATAAACATAATTATTGAAATCAAATATTCCAAACCATATCAATTCAAATATCCCAATCATGAATAAAACATGGAGTCAATGTCAACAAGGGGAGTGAAAGCTGGTGGGTACTAAACATCTATGATTTGGACTTTAGCTCTATAATTTTTTCACCTCTACATCACGGTCTATTAGCCAATTTAAATTAGAATCTTACATGAAATTATTTGTTTCATCTATACTTTTACTTTAGCTTGACAAATATGTCACCTCTACATTAGTCTATTATTCCAAGTCTCAAGATAATGATGTAAATAGGTCATTGGTTTATTGATGAAGTTATTTGGATCACAAAGAACTCATTAGAAATTAAAATTAAAATAATTAAATAAAAATCTTATAATTAATTTTATGATGGAATTTTACTATCACCCGATTAAAATTTACAATCAAAATAATAAAAGCACAATCTTAGAATTAATTATATAATGAAATTTTATGATCACCTACGATAAAGCAACAAGTATTTCAAACCTTAAATTTTCTATTAGTATCGGTGACTTCTTGGATGTTATATAAGTTTAGAAAAAATCAATTTGGTTTGATTTTAGTATATTGTAATAGCTTTAATATCAAAATTTAAAATAAAAGTATATTTTTTTATTGTAAATTATTTAGCCATTATTTTTGATGGGAAGTGTCTTCCATATTAAAAAAATGTTAAATATAAAATATAATGTAATAAAAAATCGGTATCGAGTTACCATGCCTACATGCTTGTGCGATAATCATTAGAACCAAGAACGGAGCTAAACATTGTTTAGGTGGGCACACAATTGATGATCCTCCCTTAATATGTTACCTAGAATGTTGAATAGTAGAATTTTCATGACCCCTATATTTAAGATACCATTTAGCGAAAATGATGTAGAGTTATTATGATAAAATGTATAAAATTATAATCCATCTAGTAGTAGTGTAATGGTTCTTAGGTATTCTAGTAATTGGGAGGTCCAAGGTTCAAATCTCATCTCCGTGTTAAGGAGGCCTACTATTGTTGGTTTGGATACCCTATTGATAGGGCACCACGATAATGTGGTTTAATCCATGGGCTCACCTAGAGGTTAAAATTTCCATCCTTAGATGGTTCCAAGGCCGAGTGTGAGCTGGTGATGCCACAAAGGGATAGGGCACTCTCCTTAGGTAATCAAACCAAAAAAAATGTACAAAATTATATTTCATTATCTACTAAATGTTTAGTTAAATATTTACAATGGAGATCTTAACTCTTAAGTACTAATTATTCATATTTGGATCTTCCTCACCACTTTATAGCCTATTGGATAAATTCTTTTCTTGGTTGTATATTCCTAATTTAGTAAGGATTCAACACTTCTCTTAGGGATCTCCTCAAATTATTTCTCAACACTTCATTATATAATATTCCTTCAAGTGTAATGCATCATTTTAAATTCATGCAAATGTTTTCATAAGTCACCACGTCTCCTAATAAATTTCTTGCCATCATCTCAAGGTTAGATGCTCAAAAATGTCTCTTATGCTCATCTCCAAGGGTTATGGAGTCCAAGACTCAATGATTCAATCTAACTTCTCCACAAATATCTATTCCTATGTGCACACACCCCTATTTTTACACTCCATAGAATTTTATTTAATTTTCTTGGGTGGAGAAGTCTTTTGTGCATCCCGCATGATGGTTGATGTTTTACATGCTCTATTTGCATATCAGTCCTTATTTAATTTTCACCGCCATTTATCCTTCCTCCATGCCTCAACTTCTCATAGTTGATGCACATTTCCATGTCCTTATGGTTTTATTTTCACATGTTTAATCTTTGTGATTCTTTCACACCTCTACTCCATGTACTACATCTTAGTCTCTATATAGTTTTGTAAAGTGCTCATCATTTTTGTGTAACATCACCCTCTATGCGATTAACAATACATCTTCTAAATTCTTGTGTAATCCTATAATTTCTCAATCCTCCACTCTAGGGTTTCTCTCATTCCTTAGTCTTCCTTATAAGTATTCATACTCATTCATGCATCGCACAAAACCTCAAATTTTGCATCTCATTCCTACATTTTGTGCACATTGCATATTTTTTAAATATATTCTTATGCATGTTCCATGCCTTAACTAGTTTCCTACTTATAAATCCTCCACAAATCCAAACTACACTTTACTCTTACACAATAAAACTCTTTTCTACCAAGAATATCTCCAAAATTGATTACACCAAACTACCTAGGATATAAATAAAAATTGGATTTATTCACAAATGGTTGGATGATGCAAGATTTCTAATTCACATCGCTTCTCCTACATCGAATATCCAAATAACTAAAATGTGATCTCGTGCTCAAAAATTATGATATTGTTGTCAAAAATCCTCCTCTACATGATGACATTGGCCTTATTATCAAAAGAATTGATACCATTGCAGAAAATCTCTTCTTCTCAAGTTGATGTCGAGATAATCATCCAAAAATCTTGTTTTCATTCTACATCACTAATAAAATCAACTAATATGCTTCCAACAATATCGATATCATAAAATATCTTCTTTTGAATAGTTAAAAATCACTCTTGATGCCCATGTCATAGATGTACGATGAATTTGATCCTAAACTCAGTGTAGTGGTAAATGATATGTGGATATCTAAATTGATATTGAATATAATGGCTTATTACAAACATTTGATAATGATGAAGTCATTATTGAAATACTACAAGCTTGAGAAAACCAATTTCCTTTCCAACATCATAAACTTGGTAATTTCACAAAAATATTCCTTTATTTAATGAATTCATCGCTTCTATTGATCCTATCAAGTATCACTAGTGAAGTATCTAAAATTTTAAGGCCCCTTATCGTTACCAAGATGGAAATTTTATGCTTGTAGAGGACAAAATTAATGTCCAAGTCGATAACACTAATGAATCTTAAACAATTATTATAGGGATTGATTCCCTCATCTTCGTGCATGACATCAAAAAGTTTTCCATAAAAAATAAGGTAACCTTTTCTTTTTTGGGATATGACAACATGTATGAAATCCATCAGGACATTGTTGTACACATCATTGGTCACTTATACGATGATGCTCCTATACAAAAAAATATTTGGAAATTTCCACCCAAAATATCTAAACTCTATTACCAAGAGTTAGTCAATATCTTATATGCCAAATTTATTCATACAATTGACTATTTAGAGTGGGTATCCAACATTGTACCCTTCTATAAAATGGTCACCCTCACTATTTAAATCTTCATTAAATTTTGTAATCTCAATCTTGTTTTTCCTACGAATAATTTCCCTCATCCTATAGTTTGTGCTATGGTTGGATATGAGATGTTATCCCTTATGGTTGGGTTATAATATTATAATCAAATACACATCACACATGAATATCATCATAAAACTAAATTTTCTATTGCGTGGGCATATATGTTTATATGAATATACCTTTTACCCTTAAAAACACTAGGGCAACCTATTACCTTAAAATGAACTATATCTTTCATGATCTCATTCATAAAACTGTTGATTTCTACATAGATCATCTTTCCAAATATTGACATGTGGAAGATCATGTTCATGACCTCAATGAAGATTTTAAATGTCTCTAAAAATACAAAGTTCATGTTAATCTAGGAAAATTCCCCAAGGTAATCTCTTGGGATTCCTCATATCCAAATGAGGAATTGATGTGGATCCTATCAAAATTCAAGCCATTCCTCAAATGCATCATCCTGATTCTATCCTTGATATCCACACCTTTTTGGGAAATCTTATGGAAACTCATAGGTTTATTACTAAACTTACATAGAAAACTCATTACATCAAAAATATCCTTGGAAAGGGTGTCAAGTTGGAGTTGGATAAGACTTTCCAACAAGCCTTAGATTATATGAATAAATTTTTACTCAACATTTAATATTAAGACATCCAAAATCTAGTCACCCTATGATCCTCTATACCTTTTCTACACCCATTTCCATAGGGGGAATGCTAGTATAAGAGAACAAAGTGGGAAAGGAGTACACCATATACTATATTAGTTGAGAACGTTTTTATTAAGATATGTACCACACTCTTGTGGAGTGTGCTTTCTTAGTTATATATTTGTCTGCTACAAAACTTTGACATTACATGTTATATCAAACCACTTATGAAATTTTAGGTACCGATCCTCTCCATCACTTCTTTTCCCATTCCATCATTTCTATAGACTACATTGGAAAATGGATGAACTTTCTTATGAAATTTGACTTACGCATAATCACATAAAAATAGTTAATGGGAAAGTTATATCTGATCAACTCACCTCTACCCTTATCCATGTTGATAACCACATCCTAAAAATATTACTTGATAAATATGTTTTATCCATCAAGGGTATAGACCAAGAAATCACTCTTAACAACTACTTCCCTTAGTTCACCTCCAATTGCAAGGTCCGACCCCTCAAAGTAGAAGAACCAAATGTAGATACCACTTTCTCACCCCTAGGTGACCCGAAACACATTAATCACAACATCATTATTCACATTATTATTCCTATCCTAAGTACATTATAATTTACCATCATAAACACTCATTACCGTTGTAATTTTTTTACCCTCCTTTAATCACACGAAACTAACATAGCCTAATTTATACTACCCATTCTAACCTCCTAAACTCTTCCTACCTAGATTTTCAACCTATCACCACTCATAAAACAACCTTAATCCTCGGATGGAAAGTGGTTCTAACCATTTTCCATATTCTCATTACTTTATTTTTAATATATCTGGACAAATTGATGGTGATTTTCCATCGCCAACGATCGTTTTTGATGTCATCGATTCTATTTAACCACCTTTTTGCTCCATTTCCTAGTTAGTCAAAAATTGGATTTGGGAACAAATTATTGCACCTCTGTATGACATCACCACATTAGGAAATATCAACACTCTGCTACCAGTCCTTGGAAAAATATCAAGTCATCAATGAGTCTTTTAGAGTTTTGTCACCCTCGAAGCACTTAACGATGTTAGTAAATTTTTATTTATCCTTTTCAGTCATATTTGGCATAATTATATTATATAATCAGTCATCTACATTGTCCTCCATAACTAATTTACATTTAGTCCTTTGTTTAATGATTTGATCGAAATTTTAGAATATCTACAATTACGATAGTAATCCTTGTCTATTCCCCGATCGTCATCAATCAATGTCCTAATCACATTTTCTCTTAATTAGCCCTTTAAACAATTTGGAATATCTATTTCTTGAATCTTATCTATTCCTAAAATCCCCTAGTCTTTCTTATCCTTGTCAAAATTCACTTTGCATCAATTACAACTCATTTTATCACTTTTGTCAAAATAAGGATTTTTGTCCTTGATCACTATCGATCTCTTTCAATTTAGTCATTTTTAGAAATTATCATATTTTCATGTATCTGTTCTTCCTAATATATTTTATTACAATATGTATTCTTTGTAGATGACTATTCCGGTGTTTCACACCGATAAAAATCATATATGATATAACTATCGTCCAACAACTTTTCATGTGGGACCGATTCGATATATCACACAAGCTCAACTTGTGTACCATCACACTCGGACCAAAAATAAAAGATATCGAAGATCAAATTAAAGTGACACGTGAAATATAGGACATAACAGAACAAGCTTAGTTTAATTATTTCTTGGACTTCGAGCTCACCACATTCCTAGCTTGGGCCACGTACAACATAGACCATGATCTCTCCATCCCTCTTGAATTTTAATTTTGATATCATTATCTTATCTTATCTTCATACCACTTAATTGTACAAAAATGAGTTAATACCTTTCAAGGAATCCCTTTAAATACTTATCTCAATTTTTTTCTTATGTATTTGTCTTTGTATGCGAGGCCATCGGACTTGGAAAAAGGAGAAGTCTATTACATTTCTCATTTCCAATGATCCTAACATTACAATTTTTGGTGAAGGTATCGGTAAACCCTACTTTATTTAGAGTTTTGGTATTTCAACATTATAACAACTAACCGAAATTCACCATAAACATCTTGGCACACCGGTGGTATAGCTAGTCCCTTTATTATTTAGATTTCATATTTTTTAATTTCATCTATTGTAAATATCATCTAACCTTTTAGCTTGGAGTGCCTCATTGTCTATTTCAAATACACACTTAAAATTTAGAAAGAAAAAATAAAAAAGGAATACTAATCATAGGTACACCATTTTCCCCTCATTTTTCCTTTCAACATTGTATTTTTTGTGATTTTTTCTCATCAAAGTAAACATTTCATTTTTGGTCTTAATAATGAACCTTCATTCTACTTGCTCATCTAGTCTAATTAGGAGTTAAACGAATTGCATTTACAAAACTCCCTTCATGCAAAATCAAACCACATATCAAATCAAACATGCATTTTAAAAAAATTCCTCCTAGATGGACCTACTTGGATTTCATCACCAAGAGGATAAGATGACTCGATGTTTTGGCCAAGTATAAACAATTTGGTGGGTGGTATATCGGCTAAGCATCCGACACCCTTATCATTACAGAATTTGTGAAGTGAAGGGGTGGGCCTCAATATCATGCCTCATAATGACACCAAATATATATGGACCTCATGTGCCTTCGGATATATTGGTGACTCCATCCTTAAACTCGCTTAAAACCAGCCTTAGACAACCTTTTCTTAGTACCCTTTCAACCATTTTTCTCATTTCACATTTTTTTAAAAAATTAATCAAGATAATCAAATTTTTTTGTGTGACTTGTTTGCAGTTGTTTTAAACAACCATTTTTTTCTTTTTTCTTCATTGATTATTTGATTAATTCATGGTTTTAACCAAAAAACAATCCCATACTCAAAACATCAATAATATGTCAAACCCTCTTCAACAAGCCCTAGATTATATTGAGTCCCACATTCAAAACATCCCAAACATGATGGATTAATTATTAGATACCTATAAATAACCCCCTTATTCTCCTGGTACCTAGTCATCCATCTCATAAATCCTAGATCCAGTTAGCTCATGGTTTTTCAATAGTGGTGATCTAGTCTTTAAAGAAATCCGGACTCTAACCTAGTAATCCTTAATGCATACCTTACTTCCCGAGGAGTCTTCATCCAACAACTATAACCTGTACAATGACCTCCCTTTACTATTGTCACCTTATATCATTCCTAACTCATTGAACCTAATCACGAGCATGTTATCCAACAAATTCATCCCTATTCGATTCTTTGTTGAATTGGGAACATCATCCTTGGTTCATCATCCCCTTCCATTGGTTTTTACCTTAACATTGTCTCATCATAATACACGTCCAACTAACAACTATCTATAATGCCCACATTTTACACACAATTACAATAAGTAAAATACCGGGAATTTTTTTGACTTACATTGCTCACTACACACAACACAACAAGGACTCCAAGTACAAAAACTCACCTCACATACAACAATTACATAAGTCATCGACTCACATAGACATATGAAAACAACATAGGCATGTCGATCTCACACTTTTCCCAATGAATGGTTACTAGTAGTGACCCAACCACAAGAAAAATGACTTCAAGAATGGCGAACCCATAACACATCATTTTTTTAATTGTATTTTAGTTACAATTAACACTCCAAGAACATTATTGTACAAGGATAAATTTCTCGTTTGTCCACCTACTGATTTCTTAAGTTCATTCCGCGGTTAAAATTACCGTTCGACCCTTTTAAGTTGGCTTCTTATTCTTTATAATTTTTTTCATAACTTGCATACTTATTTGGCATAATTCAAATGCATATAAAGTACTTAATTACCTTGTTCTTATGTTAAGAATATTCTTCTCGAACATATATTCAATGTCTACCTTTTTACTCTTAACTCAAGTGAATGTGACTTGGTGTCCATATAGTGATATTAGGATTTAACGAAGATTTAGATACAAGATATCTTTTTACCAAAACATTCCTCGATCATGGTATAGTTATTTCCCTACCATAGTTATTCTAATTCAATGACTTGTGGAATTCCATTTTGATTTATATAAGTATTTTGTTTTCTCGAAGGTTGATCACACCAAGGAAATTCATATTCTTTGAAACAAAAGAATATATTTAATTGAGATATAAGGTCTCCAAGAGTGGCATTATTTTGAACCTCAAATCTCATTTTTACTCTTATATGCTTTATTTTCTACGTCACATTATGGTCTTATTATTAGCATTTTCTTGTAAAAGGAGTTACGAAATGTTTTTCTAACCTCTTGAAGACATATATGATTAGGAGACTTGAAGCTACACATGAACCCTAAGTTAACATCCAAATCAAATGAGGTTTAGATTAATTCCAACTTCACCTAAGGGTCTACCCCTCAACTATATATGAGTTTTAAGTGAGAGGACAAATTTATGTTAAACCACCTTCAAGAAAGGACCAAGGTGTTATGTTGAGAGAAACCAAGGTAACACATTTAGTTGAGCGGAGCTAAGGGGTTCATTAACAAGAGTTTAAGACCTAGAACAACTAAGTCACAACCTCCATCTATGTCGTCTAGATCCAACAGGGATTTCACTCGATGAAGAACTTTAATTTTAAATCTATCTTTGGATGACAAGGTAGTCTGCTAGGCTATGAAGGAGTTAGCTCTACATACTCCAAGAAAATTTTGACTGTGTCACTCCTATCAGATGGGTTTATGACAATGTCACTAAACATACTAACTAAGACGATAAGCCCATTCTTGGGTTCTGATTTACTCAAAACTAGGAGGTTCCATCGAGTGCAGAGTTTAATTTCATTCTATGATTTTCAATGTCTTCTACGGTAAGGAGTATCACACATGAAAACAAGTTGTGCTCCGACATTGTACAAGGGTAGAGTGTTTCAATTAAATCTCTTTATTACATTTACAAAGTATGAATGCACAAGATGACTCGTTAATCATTTATTGAACACTAAATATGCACTACAAGATATTACTTCAAATTCATTTACCTTATATAAATATCAAACCTTTTTACCATGTGTACTATGAATCAAAATTGAACCTATGATTAAATGCACATTTCCTAGATGTCCTTGAAACTAGCATCTCATACATATCAAAAAATTGTCAAATATAACCCTCTGTAACATGAGACTACATTATACATTTATTCATTTAACAATGAACTATATAAATTACAATGATAATTAATGCATTACACAACGCCTTTTCGTCATCATTCTTTCATCCTGCAAAACCATGTGAGCAAGATATCAACGATAAATCATTGGCATGGCATCCACCCTAATCTAACATAATTATCATTTTTAGTTTCCCATTTACATATGATAATAATTACAATTTGCAATCGAAATTAGAGGTTTAGAGACATGTATTCCTTACATTTCATTTCACTTCATTTTGTAACCCAGGAGAGAGAAAGAGAAGGGAAGAGAGAGAAAACACCATTTTGTCAAAAGTTCTATTTCACACAACAAGTTACACTATAGAGTTTTAAATAGTTATTTACATGTGTCATAAGTATCTACGGTGGTTTGGAAACCCGACGAGGGTCCCACAGCTTTTTATTTTTACATTTTCTTAGTAGCTACAAAAATGTTCAAAACGGGCTCGGAGGCTAAGAAACCACTTCCAAAAGTTGTCTTTCGATGAGAACACACACCAAGATTAAATTTATACGTTTCCACCTATATTCCAGGAGCTCATATCAAGCGCGTAATTTGAAACTAGTGAACAGTTTATGTTTGGCAGCTAGTTTTCCGAGGCTACTGGTCGTAGTTGTCCCAGTTGCAAATGAACAAAAGCTAGCTCGAGGGCTCAGAAAACCACATCCAAAATTGATGTTTGATGGATGAACGTGCAATGAGAAACTTCCTACAAATTTCCTTATATAAGGAGAGTTCAACAGAGTCGATTTAAACTCGGAGGCTGGAAAACAGTCTTGAACGGCGACAAGTTTTCAAGCCACGGTCTGATTGGTCAGTTTGACCTTGTCAAACTACAACCAGAGGCCTACAAAATTCTATTTTCAAACTATCTAGAAAAGTGTTTTTCCCTAAACTGAAAGTTCCATGCAATTTTCTAGTAAAAACTCAAGAGGTTTACGAAGACAGATATTAATTACTCTATCCAGGTTTCAAATGGCGGTTCAAAACAAAAGCCAACTTTCTAGATTTAACGACTTCCTACCACTATAAAACAGTGTAATAGGGCTCCTATAAGAGCATCAAAAAGATCACATATGTTCATTCGGGGTCAATCCAGAGGTCAAGGTGACTCCTCACATAACAAGGTACATGAATGAAGCTTAACATCTCATTTTTAGAGTTACGAAGGGTACTTAATGAGTCTCGAAAAATGCAAAAATTATCTATTTAAACTAGGAGATGATCAACTTTATTACTGGGAAGTCAATTTTGTCTGGTCAATAAAACAATATTGTAGCAATCTAGTTGGGTAGGAAGTTTTCTAAATCACCTCAGAATGAGGGTGGAAGTTCATGTTTTAATGCAAACGAGTTATTTTGACTTTGTGAGTTACGACACGACATTTCATTGTTTTGCAACGAGTTGATAAAAACATTTAACTGTATTATAATCCTAATATTTTAAAATTATATTAAGTTGTAAATGAAAAACTAAAGTATGAGAGTTATGAAAGATGAGGGGAGGTGAACCATGCCTGGGAGGAACGGAGTCGGTCAAACCCGCAGGCTTCGGTTCAACATCTCGCTTGGGCACTTCGTCAACTAGTTCACGAGCAACAACCACCCAAACTCCATCATGGTGACCATGTGTTTTAATGTTGTTTCTGCACTACTAATCTACATCTGTAGTGATTTAGGAAGCCACAAACGAGACTTCTTAAAATCTGATGACAAAATGATC
The DNA here is from genome assembly GCA_018340775.1 of Taxus wallichiana var. yunnanensis. Classification (NCBI taxonomy): domain Eukaryota; kingdom Viridiplantae; phylum Streptophyta; class Pinopsida; order Cupressales; family Taxaceae; genus Taxus; species Taxus wallichiana. The sequence goes on along the minus strand of CM031244.1, from coordinate 794,203,324 downwards.
AACTCATTGTCTGTTGTCAATAGTGTAATATGTCGCCCATCTGCACTCCAATCAGCTGTAACTTTCCTTCTATGTGTTGAAAAGAAGATCCAACTTCTCCACAAGTTAGTGTGTTTTCACGAGAAAGTGCTAAATGAGTGATTTCTTTAGCTATGCACCAAATAAACTCCTTTTTAAACTGAGCTTCATAAACCAATGTCGACAGAATGGCTTGAAGTCGACCCTGTGTACTAAATCAGGACACTATAAAAAGGATTGCTCCCCCAACACAGGAAGCAAGGGTGAAGCCAAACTGATTGGATAAGGAAAGGGCCTGAAAAATGGAGCATATTCATATACGTCCCCCAAGCATTTGCAACTACAACATCTGAAAAAATCCCTCTGTCTTTTATGCTTTGATAGATGTCCACGCAAGTTCAAGGGTTTCCCCATTTTTTTATACAGGCTGGGAGGATGTTGGCACAGGCCGCCACCATGGCACTCCATGAGATGACATCTGGTGAGGCATTTCTTTGAATAAACATAAGGCACCCATAAGCAAATGGATTTGTAAAAGCTACGACCAAAGCATTACATGAAACCACATTTCCTTCAGGCATTCTGGCCCAATAAAGCACACGTACCCTACCCTGTGCGTCCACATTTTGTAGCATATTTGTCAAGTGACCATAGCTATAACATCTGGAAATAATCTCTCCCGGTTCTATTGGATTACCCTGCTCCAAACTCTAATCCCTAGCACGTGATAGAGGAGGATGAGACAAAATGCCCCTGGTTTTGCTCTACCACTCCCCCAAACTCGCCCATTCCCAAAAGCATAAGAGACAAACCCTAACTGAATATTTTAGAGCTTTTCGCCCTTGCCTCCATTTAGTTTTATTTTATTTTATATTAAATTATATATTTTTTTATTGAATTAAGTGACTGTATAAGCTTATGCATTTTCCATACATTTTCTTATTTGGTCTATGACATAGATTTATTTATTTATTTTTAATTTTCCTTTTACAAATATATTTAATAATCTTCCTTTCCTCCTTTATTTTATTTATTTATTTATTTATATTTTTAAGTTTAAAACTTGCGAGATTGGGTTCTAGATTGACTCGACCAAAGTCATCTTCGAGATTGACAAGGTAAGATTGAAACCATGCCCTAGCGATAACACTTATGTGTTCCAAGGTTCTCGAGGTCCGGGACTCGAAGTAGAATATGGCATCCGAGAAGGCAACTAGTTCTGATTGAGGAATTAAATTTTATAAGAATAACTAGTACTAAGAATCCGCAATGAACTGATTTAATAATTTGGCATAAAATGTTTGAAACAGTCACAAAGCCAAAAGATGACCCTCGGAAATCTTGTCGACTAAGTGTGGTAGGCAAGGATAGTATAAACACGAACATGCAAGAGACCCACTTGATACAAAAAAAAATGTGAACGGAAATGAGAATAAGTGGTCACTACATTATCCCCGTCATTAGCTCTTACGTCAAGTTCATTTGCCATAAAAATAACACTACCACATTTCCTTCCATATACAAATTCCTATAGCCTCCAATGCTTCTCCTCCACCTTTGGTAAGATAAATTGTTATTCCCGTACTACAACCCCTCCCATTGAATCTCAACTCCTCCTATTGCATCTCAACCCAGCCCTTTAAAGCAACCCACATCCTCAATCCATAATCTAGTCATGTTTTTTTCCTACATCTATACACCTTGTCAACACAAATGCCATCGCAAACACTCACCCATTTCACAAAGGACATCCACTTCCCCTTCCTCACAATACACTTCCATCCCTTCTTAGTATATACCACAATAATCCCAACCACTTACCAACACTTCTATTCCTATCTATTTTAAATACATTCAACCTTTACAATCCTCATTCTCTTAGCATCCCCATAAAATTCTCATGAGTAGTCATCTTCATCATAATATCCCTTTATCATATCTTTTATACTAGCAATCAAACCCACATATCTATAATCAACCTAGCTCATCATCTTCAAACCTTCAACAAAAACCTCAAAACAACCCCTTGCAATAACTTATGATTAGAAATGCAATCCTTGAATCCACCAATATGGGTCCTAAGAGTACCCTTTCATATGAACATATTTGAAATGGCACCATCGACCTATCATTACCTTTTAAAGCTTATCCCCCACACTGGGAACTCCCAAATTTTATCAAATTCTACATTAAGGAGGACCCTTAGCAACACATTAGATCTTTTCACAATGCAGGTTATCTCATTTCCCATGATCAGGATCTCATGTTGAGGAAATTTCCCATGTCCTTATAAGGACTTACCCTTGATTGGTATAAGAACATTCCTCAATATTCCCTGTTTTCTTTCACATAACTTGCATAGATGTTCTTAAGACATTTATCCATGAATATCACTTGTAAAATCTCTATCATTGATCTCTACGCTATTACACAATTAAGGATGATTCCATTGTAGATTTCTTCTCTAAATAATAAGGGATTATCAATCAAATATTTTTCTCCCTCCCACAAACCGAGTTGATTGATTGATTTGCTTGATCATGCGTTAAGAATATATCATCAACACTTCAAATCCATTCCTTCCAAACATTTAACAAATCCTTTACCATGGTTCAAAAACTCAAGATTTTCACTCTTGAAGATGGTAAAGTTAAAATAAGATCTAAAAAACCAAACCCGAGTCTCCATTTAAACCTTACTTTAGTAACAATAAATCCAAAGGCTCATCAAATGCGGTCTTTGTAAAAGCCACATCCAAAGCTTGTTTGGATTATGAATAGACTTGACTCTGACATAACTATACACCCATTAGAAAATCTTATAGCATATAATTTGAAAAACTCATAGGTGCATGTATAATCAAGCTTCCCCCTATCCAACCTATTGGCACATCCATTTTTAAACCCTCATGGTATCGAAAAAAACTATTGTAAATACAATCAAGTCGAGGCATGGACCTTGAAAAGTGTCGTTTGTTCAGAACATCCTTTAAGATCTCATCAAACAAGATGCCCTACAAATTGAGAATCTAAATGCATCTCTCGAATAAAAAATTGGATATCTTTAAACAACCATTTCCAAATCATTACCCATCCAATATTCAACCCTAATCCAACATTGTTAATTCTCATCATATGATCAACATCGTTAAATACCTATCATTTACACCTTCAAAACCTAGCGCCTCTACCATAGAAGTACCAACTAAGTCACCCGACACCTCTAGTCTTATCACCGAGAAGATCATGAACCCTCCTACCATTATCACATCCTCCTCATACCGACCCTCCGTGTCTTTGAAAGTCCTTTAAAAGAAACCCATCATAGAAATTAGAAAAATTTATTTCTAAGACCATGTCACTCGACACAACATCCAAAATATCAATAAGTCCACTACACAATCAAAGAACCACTCATCTAGAAAAATAGAAATTGTACCATCCAATCGTATGAAAATCTTATCATAAGACAAACATCCCTATCCTTCTATATTAGGGCCTCATCCTGAGTCAAAATGCATAGTCACCCTTACATAATCTAAGTTCATTTCTCAACCAACACCTAAATTTGTTGTATAGAATGTGACCTCATCAATTCAAACCTCTAAGCCATCAAACAATGTACATATCCCTTCATCCTCATCTTAGACAGCTAGGATAAGGTACTATAATAAAACCCTTGAAAAGTTAATTGAATCATCTACCATAACATTACCTCGGGTATTAAGTTATCGAATCTCAAGGGTGGAAACCATCTTCGTACAAATATGAGACATTTTGTGCTTACCATTAGACACTAAGGCATTCCACGAAGGACTCTACATACCTTCATGTTACAATTCAAATCCTTTCTAACAAAGGGCTTCTTCCCGTAGGTCCAAAACATCCGAATCAAATAAAAAAACACTAGATCCCTAAAGCCGCCACTTTTGAACCATTATCCAACTTCTCATCCACATCCAACAAGAGTGAGGCTTCCTCTAGTAATACCCCACTCCACCGATAGAAGTTTTTCACATTACCATAAGAGCATGCATGTAATACCCTAAGGCCTCGGACCAAAACAAGCTCAAAGAATCTACCTCCCTTTATCCCGACTCACCTAATCCGTCAACTTCTAAGGCAAAGATGCCCATCCTCACCACTCTACTAACCTAATCTACCACCTCTATATAAAACACCATCATCAAACAACTCCATCAATCTCTTGTGAAGATTTCCCTCAATGAACTTGTTTAGAGTTCTCCATACCATCGACAAGCAATGATTGAGGCTCTCCACGGTCCATGTCAACACCATCGACAACCTCAATTAGGCTCTAAACTCTTAAAATGACTTTTGTTATCACCTTCGGTGACTCCAAAATCCCATTCTTACAACCTAAGGACCGTGACATTCCATTCTTCATCACCTCCAAAAATGATGATACTCTCCTTAAGAGAGTTATGATTGACAACGATGTCACTATCAACATCATATCTTCCAATGGCTTAAAAAAATCCTAGTTACCTAACACCATCGTTGCCAGACAACCACATGTTGTGTTGCGTACCTTTAACAACACGATTTCCTATACATTAGGCATAGTAATTATACCCATGAAGGTAGGTTTTAACAGCCTTCATGATCTCTTCTATCTCATGGATGGAGAGCTTCATGACAATACTTTGTTAGGACGACCTTGGATACACACTATGCATTGTATTGCATAAACATTACACCACTATTTAAAATATGAGCATGAAGGTCAAACCTTTACTATGCCCGTTGACTCAAATATTTTCAAAGCATGTCACATGACCTATGACCTAACGATGTGCTCATTCCTAAGTCAAACTCATGATCCTATAACGAGGCTTCTAAACAATCTTCCATCTCCACATTGAAGCTACTAGACATCAATTCCTTCAAAGATGTTATGCAACATCTCTTGTTGGGGAGTACCTCCTTCTATCCCTTAACTCACTCCATACACCGAAAAACATATGGGAGACCCAAAAACAACCTATGTACGAGCTAAATGTGGGAGAAATCATCTCCTTCAGCCCTCCCCATCTTAATAATAACCTCATTTATAGAGGGCTTGATTGCCCTTCCTCACACTAAGACAATCAACATCATGTTAAATCCTTTATATCTAATTTCTTATTCTTATACAACCAATCCTTCACACAAATGTATATTCATTATTGCACTTGGAAAGGTTTGGTTTTAGGACGTTACAAACATGGTATCTATGACTTATTCTTTTATTAGTCTCGCAAACCTCATGAGAAATTTGAATTAGGTTTTGAAAAACCTTCCTCTAACATCTCCATGATCACCACATCTAAATATGTACCAAAAATAGATCCATCATCTTCACATGATGACTCCATCGACATAGATAACACAATTTCCATCCATCATATCTTTTTTTTAATCAACACAATCACCTTAAGACCACTCACTTATCATAATTACGGTTCTAATACCCTTCTACTTGTACTACCCAAAATGGTAGAGGGAGATTCCCTATCATTGACATTCTTCAATGCCATAATGATGAATCCATCATATCCTACATCGGGGAAAAGGACCATTATCTTCAAAATAATCTACCACCTAATACATCAAAAATCCTTAATGAATCCAATATTGAAGTTAATATAAGGAATTCAAAAGAACCTTACATAGTCAAGGTTGTCCAATCTTTAGATTCATAATAATTAGAGGATCTCACTTGTCTTCCTTTCTACGAATAATCGGGCCTTCACATGGCCATATATTAACATGCCGTGTATTGACCCAAACATCATCGTACATAACATCATCACATTCCTTAATGCACAACCCATCAAATAAAATCTACATAGAATGAAGCCCCGCGTATCCCTAATTATAAAATAAGATTTACAATGCCTTCTCTCTAGAAATTTCATTATATCCATTGATTATCCGTGAGTGGGTTTCTAATAGTGTACCTATAACCAAATCCTATGGAAAGTTACACATATTCACGGACATCCGAGATCTTAATCTCACTTGTCCTAAAGATGACTTCCCTCTTATTAACATCGATCAACATGTTGAACTCATGACAAGCCATGAAATGCTATTTTATGGATGGTTTTCCTAGCTAAAATGAAATCCTTATTGTGACTAATGACCAACATAAGACATCTTTCATTACGCCTTAGGGGAACTTTCTCTATGATGTCATGCCCTTGGACTCAAGAACACAAGGTCCACTTATCAACACACTATGACTTATATCTTCCATGTTCTCATCCATAAAACCATGGAATATTTCGTTGATAACCTCTTAAGTAAATGTAAGCACTTAATAGAAAGTCTCATCTTCCTCAACATCATATTCTCCGTCTTATTCAATACTTTCTAAACCTTAACCTAATCAAGTGTGTATTCAAGTGTTCACACTTGGAATTTTTTAGGGTTTATCATTTATATCAGGGGTATTAAAGAACACCCTATGAAAATAAAATCCATCATCGATATGCCCCCTCCTTCCAATATCAAAAACTTTGCAGTACTCCAAGGTATGATTCAATCAGTTTTCCACTTCATCTCTTAGTTTTTAGATCATTGTCAACCTTTTCATCATCTCATCTAAAAGGATGTACATTTCATATGGGAACAAAACTTACAAAATGCCATTGAAGACCAAAAATAATATCTTCTATCACCACCCATGCTCACATTTCCACACGAGGGGATCTGTTTTATCTATAAATATCTTCCACCGACCATGCCCTGGGTGTTATGATAGCACATCAAGATGAGAAAGGTAAAGAGAAGGCCATCTATTACTTCATCCCCACTATTCACAACAAAAAAAATTGTTACACCGAAGAAGATAAGCTATGTTATGCCTTGTACTTCGTGACTTCCAAACTTTCTCACTATCTCTTTTATCATAAGTATTATGTCATCACCAATTTCAATCCTCTTAAAGGTATGCACTCCAAAGCATACCATGGTGATCATATCAATTAATGCCTCTTATGCTTATGACTAAATTTGACCTAGAATTCATGTCACAAAATCTATCAAAGGAAAATACATCGCCAATGAACTCGCAAAAGATTCCCTTCCTTATGAATCCATCAACATTATCGATCAGAATACACTCCCCTAAAAATGACACTCTTCTTTGACAGTTCTAAATGTCAATAGGGGAGGTGTCGTGATAATAATCATACCTCCTTAGGGGACTCTTATCCCTATATCCATCAAATTGAATTTTAAATGCACTAATGACATGCCCAAGTACGAAAAATTAATTATGGATCGCCAAATCACTATCATGCTTGGTGTTCAAATCCTTGAAATCTATGGGATTCCCAATTTATCATCAACCAAATAAATGGACTTATCAATGTAAAAATGAGATCTTACTAAAATATAAAAACATTGTTAAATTCCTCCTAGAAGCCTTTGATCATTATATGATCTAGACAATTTCTTGTTCATCTAAAAAATTACAGACACTATGGATTATCTTGCATCACTTATCCCCTTATCAACTAAATATTCCAAGTTGTTCATTTTTTGCATAGAATTGATCAACCATCTCATACCAAAGAACACCCCTCTATTAACCTTATCAAAACAAATAATTAGACCTTTGGTACACTCAATTCTATGACTATCTTTCTCAATCTAAAATTCCCTCCAATCTATCTCGAGAATTCTAAAAGATCCTTTCTACAATTCACTAACTCGATATGTCATTGTAGGTGTTTTCCACTACAAACGAGGGTTTGATGGCCTCCTGTTTCAATGCCTCAAATCTCATGAATCCACTAAATCTATCAAGTACTTGAAGAAATATGTAGTGGACACTTAACCAGATTGGTTGTTGTAAAACATGTCCTACGGATGGGCTATTATTGGCATACCCTTAACCAATATTGTTGTGCATACATTAAGAAATGCGTCAAATGTCAACAACACTCTAACCTTACTCATATTCCAAGCCAGACCCTATAAACTTCTTAGAATTTGTGTCCATTCTCAAAATAAGGACTTGACCTCATTGGCCTCAACAACCCTCATTCCTCACAATAAAATCATTCTATCATCACTACTACCGAATACCTCAAAAAATGTGTGGAAGCTATTCCCTTCGTATCTACTATAAATGATAATATCATTGACTTAATCCACCATCACATTATCTGTCGCTTTGGCATTCCTCACAAAATAATAAATAATAATGGAAAATATTTCAAAAACTTTGTGACACCTACAACATCAAACTTATTTTTTCATCCCCTTACTATCCATAAGAAAATGATCAAGTAGAATCTTATAACAAAACACTCAACAAGATCCTCATGAAAATCATCGATCGAGTAGGTAGTAATTGACATCTCCAAATTATGTTTACTCTTTGGGCTTGTCATACTAGCGTTCATACTCCTATAGGTGCTACACACTTCTATTTAGTCTATGGATATGAGGTTTTCCTACCCCTTGAAATTCAGATTCCATCCCTCTGCATGTCCCTCAAATATTTTATCTTTGTTGAGGATTATCGCAAGGGTACTTAACATAACTTTAATTGTTAGATATACATCACCTAATAGCCCTCGAACACCATCATGTCTATCAAGAACGCATTAAAATATCATGCAATAAACATATCAAAGAACATGAATTCAATATTGACGATCTTGTCCTCAAGGTGATTCAAAATGTCACTATTATAGAAATAAGTAAACACATAAATTTTCCCCTAACCCGATTGGTCCATATGTCATCACTCCTAAATATGGGTCGAGAATATTTCTTAGCCTCCCTTTATGGTAAACATGAAAAGTAACCTATAAATCCCTTGCACTTACAACCTTTCTATCGTTAACACATTAGTCACATCGGACATGTCATTCCACCACCAACCTATCATTCACTATCTGTAATGATTTGGAATTATGTGGTCTTCCGTCAGTATCCTATATTTTGCAACCTTAAAGATGAGAACTACGGATCTCCCGTCACATTTTCCACATGGATAAGTTCCTCTTCATAAGTAGGAACCCCAAAATCATTACTTTCATCTTCCATTTATCTTACCAACTAAAAACATGCTAGGGGTACACATGTAGTTTGTACACATGTCTTTTCCCCTCCCAAATGGTCTACTAGGCCTACCCTCAACTCAAATAAATGTAAAAATATATGTATGGATGCATACTATAAAAATATAGACTAATCCCTCGAAGGATAACTATCAATAAAATATAAAAATAAAAACTAATCCCTCTAAAGACAATTGTTGATAAAAATTAGATGAAAATATAGACCGATCCTCGTAAAGAATGACTATCTAAAATAAAAATCAAAATTTTGTATACCTCTTCCTTAAAGAATGAATACTTACAAATGAATACAAAAAGACTTTCCACATATATAAAAATTCAAATAAAAGTCAAAATAATAAAAAGCATCCTAGGAAATCTTCATGCACCGATGACATTTCCCATAAGAAAGAAAAATTCGCACATCAATCGGTTTACATAATAAAACCGTATTTGGAGCATAAGACTATAAGCCATCAAAGGATAGCATATTCTCCCTAAAAAAACTACATATGAACCCTTCCCATGTTGTAAGAAGGTATTAAAATTCATTTCCATATATATCCAAGATCCTACATGTGACTAATTACTATTAGTTATATGTTAACATTTGTTACAAGGCCTTAAGTGCATTTTCATTCATATTAAATTTACCATCATATTATATCAAATCCAGTTTAAAAGAAAACATTTCAAATTTATTGTTAACCATGATAAACTAAATTTTGAAACATATATCAAGATCACTATATTGAGTCACATCACATTAAAAATTTAACATCATATCGACACATCTACATCATAACTATACATCTAATCTATCCCACATCTCAATATAACACCATAAAATTCATATATTAAATTGAAATTAAATCCATCACAACACATGAATCCAAAATCATAATCATATATCTATATATCTCATCCAAAGTTTATACAAAATTTCTCAAAAGGGCTCATATACAAAATCATATACATCTAAATCATATACAAGATCCACCATCTATGTGGTAAAATCAAAATCAGATACTCTATCTCCTCCCTAGCCTCCTCTAGGGCTCTATTAGGTCCCAAACCACTTTAACGTTGTGTGACTCCCAGTGCTCACCGAAGTATCATGCCGAGCCATTACACACTCACTTGCTCTATGCTCTACATAATGAGGTACATCTAGAAGGTGGCCTATCACAATCCACTCATAGTAATGCATCTCTTCTCCTAATGTGTTATACTACCCAGAGTCACAAAACCCGGAGGTCCCATCTCGACCCCACCAGCCTACCAAAGCAATCCTCCTACATGAACTATGACCTATCTCACACTCTTCCTTGCTCCATGTTCCGCACTCCCTAATGCCCCTAAAGCCATCCCTACCTCTCCATAATTTTCCCACACGCTCCCACTACCAGAGATACTTTTCCTTCATCACTGCTAGAAATTATCACACTCTAGTGTGTGCATGATCCTACTCCTATAATAGAACATATCTCTCCGGTGAGTTGTATCTCATTCTGCTCTCAACTAACCTATCTCCAACTACAACCCATTAAAATTTTCTTATAATCTCACCAAATCTTCACAACCATCACCCTCCTCCTCCTGTCTCCCCACCTCTCCTGCCTCTACCCTACCCTACCCCTCGGGCTCCCTACTTCTATGTCCAACACTCAAGTAAAGAAATCTACAACTCCAACATCATCAACATCTATGTACTCTAATTCCCCTCCTCATATCCCTATCATGCCTCAATTTGCTTCCAAAGATTTAGAAGGTAGGGAAAATTTGAAGGAAATAGCTTGACAAAAACATATAGAAATCATAGTGAATATGGTCAAAACCAAATTCGTTGGGTTGGCATCTTATCTAAAATATGCATTCGTGGCATTGGTGAAATATAATATATTTTTGAAGGAAATTATAGATGGAGTGGAAAATGAAGGTTAATTCATTGGCATGAAATATAATTATTGAGAAAAATCATTTTAATTGCAAAATGGAGGTCTACCATGTGTTCCCTTGACTATCACTCTACCTCATCTAATCGCGGACCTAAAAATTTATTAAATTGGTTCATTCCATGGACTTGGATTCCAAAAATTTTGTTACCTTTAGGATGCCGGAATCTAGCCACATGTCCACCCGATATTAAATTTTGGGAATCGGGATCCTTTTACATACCTTTACACTCATGTGCTTGGAATGGGTAACACTTGGCCACTCCTCATGCACCAAGGCTTATCAAAAGTTTTAGTGGCTTCCTAGGTAGTTAGCGGAGTCTTTTAAATTTTTGGGTCTTCTAAATGTTTAACGAATTCCAATCTAGATCTCTCGGTGTGTGTGTGTGTGTGTGTGTGTGTGTGTGTGTGTGTGTGTGTGTGTGTGTGTGTGTGTGTGTGTGTATGGAAAATTTAATCAAATTTTAAAAAAATCCTAAACATGTCGGCGAATGAGACCAAATGAATAGGAAGGTTCCATAGATTTCTTGGTGATCCAAGAATGTTTTAAAACCCCGACCCATCTATCACACAACGATTCAATAAAAATATATGTTGGGATTGGAGATCTATTGGCTATTCACATGGGACAAATTATTGTTTGTGGAATTTTTGGGTGAAATATGGTCACTTCCATGGTTGTAAAAATAACCAAATTTATATTCTATAATTCCTACTTTTAGCCAAATTACAAATATTAGCCACTAAAAGTTTCCTTCTTTGGTAGATCCCTCTTTGAATCATCTAGCATATATACAATTAGCTCACTGGTATCTCTTTGTGGCGGTCAAAAATTCCTATGCACCTTAGGAAAATACATTGCCTCAATCATCTCTTCACTTTTTCCCATAATCCACTGACCCACATAAGCATGCCAACTTGACATCCATACCAAGCCATGCAGAAATCTCACATAAAACCTCTAGACTACATCATCCATAAATAAACAATGCAGATGATTAGTATAATATGTATGATCTCGTACGTCTTCATCTCTCATCTAGTCGAACCTTTATCTCATTATTCCTACCACATACTCTTGTGGTCCCCTACTCTTAATGGTAGGTCTGGTGGCCTCATTAAAACTATGTGCTAATAGGCCCAATAATGTAATAAAAACCCCATATCCAATCCAAATCTCGATCATTCACAAACATCCACAACTCATTGTAAACTTGAGGTAGTAAAGAACATCATCGACATACATTATCTAGTGCTCCATAATCTTAGCTAAGACATCCGCAAGTGTCGATGGAAATATGTCACCTCCTAAGTATAGAAGGGCATAAGAAGAAATAGCCTACATGCCCACATACATCAGTTGGTTCCCAACACCGTGCATCGTAGTAGCTCTCAATGTTAAACCCTCTAATGTGTATCTAATATCAAGGGAATCATCTCAATATAATCTTATAGTATCCAGGAGTGCCTCTCGGGTAATAGGAACTATCCGCTCTCCTGGATAGGTAATCTCAAAATATGGTATGCATACTCCAACATAATAGTCATCTCACTAGTGTGGAAGTAGAATGTCCCTGAAGTCAACTCTAATCTATCCAAATATTCAACCATCAACCTAGAATCTCTAGGAATTTGTTTGTAATGGAGAAATCCCCTAAACTAATGGTAGTCACATGTGCCCACTCAAAGATTGTCAATCACATCTCCTTGATAGTCTCTAACATCTTTAGGATCCTATCCTAGAGGAATATGGTGTCCTCGCTTGAAAAACCACAACACTTATTATAAAAAAACTAAACTCGATCAACACCGATTTCTAATCAATGAAATTTTTGTATATAGATCGACGACAATCCACCCAATCACTTCGATCTTACAATTTCTTACGATTGGGAGTGCCAACCTAAATCTCGTCCAAAATAACAAAAAAATTAAATAAAACATAAAAATAAATTAAAAAAACAAAAACTTAAACCTACTTATCCCTCTCCTCATACGCTACCTCTTCCTACCACTTCTTCACACCTCCATCTCTCAAAAACACTAAAAATCAACCAATCGAGCTCTTGAATCACAAGTTAACACGTTGAAAATGAGTCATTTGCACACCCGAATTGTATTATATAATTTCCATTTTTATGATTCCCATCAAGAAAACTACGGCACCATCAAAACCTTATATGCCTTTACATTGATTGCCAAAACCTTTTCAAAATCTATTGTTGACCACACACCATTTTTTTCACATAGTATGGATGTTTTCCTTTGACCCTTTGGTCACACGGCTTCACACATCCCCTCGAGAGTGATTCCATTGGATCCTCTCTATGTAGTTATTTTTCCAAAGCATATGTATGTATAATTTCCACATTAACATCACCCTCCCGAGGTGGTATAATATCCCCTACCAAATGTTTCCAAGATTTCCTCCCTTCAACACGGTCATTTAAGACTACAATCAATACGGAGCATCATTTAAAGGAAATATACCCAATCAATCTAACTCTCTTCAATCCGATGACCAAAAAATTGGTCATTGGCTTGAGGGGAGAACCATATCCTTATCATAAAAACTAGAGCATCCTTGTGCTAGTTTCTATCTCACAACATGTGCCTACATACAACTCAACAAAAAGGAAAAATGTAGACATCACTTTCTCACCCATAGGTGATACGAAACACATTAATCACACCATCATTATTCACATTATTATTCCTATCCTAAGTACATTATAATTTATCATCATAAACACTCATTTACCATCGTAAACCTTGATAATGAATACTTGAAACCAATATTTGACATAGAAACAAGATGGTTCTTGTGTATTTTATTAATATCAAAATCAATCATTATAGACAAATGAAAGAGCTGCAATATTTATAGATATTAGACAACTTCTATCTCATCAACAATATATGGAAACAAATCATCTAATCTGAGCCAATACGTAGAAATAGCATATTGCCCCTAAGCGCCCTTATTACCCTCATGGAAATTGTCTGGGAACAAAATATGCAAGATAGAACATGATCCCACAAACATTGGAATTAGAACACTATCACTTAGTTAACTAACAACTAAGGATAACTAATACCTATTTACATAAGTTTAAAGTATTTAAATTAAATACTTTAACTTATTACATTTATTCAAATATCAACTAATGATGAATTAAGATAAGTTTTATTCCTAACATTCCCCCTTAATTCAGCATGGTCTTAAGTGAACAGGAGAGAAATTCTCTAAAACCCTCAAATTTACCTTGAGTAAGTGACTTTGTGAAAACATCTGCACATTGCATATATCATGTTGGGAAATATTGAGTGGATGTTGTTGTTATGAACATGTTCACAAATGAAATGTACCTGCACCTCAATGTGTTTTGTGCATTCATGAAAAATGGATTCGAACAAGTTTTAATACTCCTTCGTTATTAACATGTAGGATAGTTAGATCTTTTTGTGGTATTCCCAATCCTTTAAGTCTACATTGGAGCCATATCGCTTCACAGACAGCTCCACTGGCTATACGATATTCTGATTTTATGGAGGATATTGAAACACAAGTCTACTTCTTACTCCCCCATGATATCAGTCCAGATCCCAAAAAGAATACAAATCTTGAAGTGGATTTCCTATCATCTATGTTTCCTACATGATCGAATCTGAATATCCTGTCAAGAAGAAGTTATTATTCTTCTTATATTCTAGGCCACAGTCCATAGTTCCTCTGATGTACCTCAATATCGATTTGCTTCTTTCCAGTGAGAAACCCTTGGTTCTTGCATGAACCATGAAAGATAGTTGACTGCATAGCTGATATTCGGCCTAGTTTAATTCAAGTAGATGAGACTCCCTATCAACTACCAATAGAGAGTTGAATTTACTTGTGGTGATGGATCTATTCGAGACAGTTGAAGTCTTGTCTCCATAGGTGTGGAAAGTGGCTTATTATCCATCATATTGAATTTCTCGAGTGTTTTCTTGGCATATTTCAATTGTGACACAAAGATATGATTTTATCTTTGCCAAACTTCAAGTCTAAGACAATAATGTAGAATCCTCGAGATCGGTCATGTCAAATGATCATGTTAGATATTTCTTTGTTGACTCAATAATCCTCACCGATCCTCCAGTGATGACTAGATCATCGACATATACTACAATGATCACTATTCCCCCTTAATTTTTGAGATATATATTAGGATCGTATGGACTCCTGTTGAATCCATGTTGAATGAGATGCTCATTAATTTTTATGTACCATGCCCTGGGAGACTGCTTTAGACCATATAGTGATTTTATAAGTTTACATAACTTTTCCTCTTTACCTAGTATGAAAAAACCTTCTGGTTGAGTCATGTAAACTTCTTCCGTAAATAACCATTAAGAAAGGAACTTTTCACATCCATTTGGTGTAGTTTCCAACCAAATTGTGTAGCTAGAGAAAATATTAACCTGAAAGTTTTCATCTTAGTTGTGGGAGAAAAATTCTCCTCATAATCAATGCCTTCTTTTTGAGCATATCCCTTAGCAAAAGTCTAGCCCTATGTTTATCAATTTTTCCATCTGCTTTGTACTTCATTTTGAAGATCCATCTACATCCAATCGACTTTTTTCCTGGTGGAAGATCTGTAAGCTGCCATGTATTATTTTTCATAAGTGACTTATATTCTACATCCATAGCATCTTTCCAAGGTTTAGAGTGTAGGGCTTCTGAAACTGAGGAAGGCTCAATAGTTTCAACAACTTTACCCATTAAGGTCAAATTGACCTCATTTCAATCTATACTGTGAGTCCTCATTCCAATGGTAGATGTGTCGGAGAGACACTATCCAATTTTTCATCTCTAATCATACTTGTATACCATTTAGGCATATTTTTTGTGTTACATGTGGGAGGTTGAATTTCATTATCTTCCCCATCATCATTTTTGTCATCAAAGCGATTATCATCTTCAGTTTTCACTGTAGGGATGATTTTTTCATCATGTGAGTGTATGGAAGGAGAATATACTTCTTTCTTCTCAAAGAACTCAACATCTCGACTAGTGTATACCCTTCTTGTTTTTGGATTCCTAAGTATGTAGCCAAGTGCTTCATCATTGTATCCCAAGAAGATACGTTTTTGATTTCATATCAAGATTAGTTCATTGTTTCTTAGGAATGTGCATACTTATTTTACATCCAAAAACTCTAAGGTGTGAAATAGATGGCTTATGCCTTGACCATGCTTCCTGTGGTGCTACTCCATCAAGAGTGTAGCGGAAAATCATTTAGTAAATAGACTATTGTTTTATTGCTTTGGCCCAAATTTATTTTGATAAATCTGCATCATCAATCATACATCACACCATATCCATGATAGTACAATTTCACCTTTTAATAACACTTTTTTTTTTTTTTTTGTGGTGTGTGAGGAGGAGCCATTTGACGATGAATGTCACGTGTTTTCAAAAAATCATTGAACTCATTGATGGTGTATTCTCCCCCTCAATCTAAGTGGAGTGTTTTTTTTTTCCTACTGACTGTTTCAACAAGAGATTTAAACTTCTTGAAAGTTTCAAAATCTTGGTCTTTTGTAGAAAGATAGTATATCCACATTTTTCTTGAAAAATCATCAACAAAGAGCATGAAATATTGAAACCTAGAGTGGCTAGGTCTCATTGTTCCACACAAATCGGTATGCACCAAGTCAATTTTTTCCTTAGCCCGAAATGTACTATGTTTGAATGGTGCTCTATTTTGTTTTTTCAAAAAAATGCTGACATTTATCTGTACCCTTTTTTAGAGGTGGTAAACCCCTAACCATGTCATATCGACGAAGTGTGTCAAGATAGCAAAACTCACATGTCCAAGTCTTCGATGCCATAGTTGAGCTGATGATGTATCCTTGGCTACAAGTTCTTGATCATTTCGTTGAAAAAAATCCAACTAAAACATTCTTCCCACATTCAAAGCTTTTGCAACAATTTTCAAGCTTCGTGACTTATCTCAAATTAGGCACATCTTTTTGCCGCCTTTACAATCAAAGTCAATTTTGAGATTGTGATTTAATAATTGACTCATGGATAACAGATTTTTTGTTAAACTAGGGACATAAAGAACATCTGTAATTTTATAATTATGTTTCCCAAGTGGTACTGAAATGGAACCAATGCCTTAAACATTATATGATGTATCATCTTTGAAAGAAACATGATTTTTGGTGGGTGTTTTACTCATTGTGAAGAACCAATATTTCTTTCCTTTCATGTGTCGAGCTGCACCTTTGAGTCGACATACCAAATTTGATTTTTAGAATTAGATACTTCATTTTTGTGTAGAATATAGGAAGTCATCATCGTCAAATTGATCTTCTGTTTGGCTACATTTCCTTGTTGAGTTGGTTTCTTCCTCCACTTGTTATTATTTTGTCCCTATTTATTCTATTGTTGGCCAAATTTTATTTGTTGGTAAATAATCTTTTTAGCACTTGATGATCCTTGTTGGAATGTGTTGTCAGATGAGCTTTTTTAAGTCATGTCCTTTTCAACCACAAATAAGACATTTTTGTTGGTCCTTTTGGCCTTGTTAAGTATTACCTTGCTTTTGAGGTTGTTTACTAGACTTAGCCTTTTTTTTCCTTTTTGATTAGAAGTAAGTACCTACTCTTTAGTTTTAGTAGTTGAGTGAATAGATTCCTCTTATTGTAGCATATTCACTAACTCTTCAAAAGTTGTTGTTTGACTGTTATGTTTAACATGGTCACAAAAATCCTATAAGAAGGAGGAAGAGATCTCAATACTATAGGCACGAGTGATGTGTCAGTTACTTCTTCTTCCAAAGCTTGAAGTGATGCATGCAAAGTTGCTACTCTTCTAAAAACATTTCAACTTTTTCAGTTGGTTGCATTTTCAAGTTCAATAGTTGACTCTAGAGATGAAGTATTGTGTTCTTATTTTTTGACTCATATATTGTTTTCAACTTGTCCCAAGATTCTTTTGTTATTGTGGTCTCACAAATATGAGGTTGTACCTCATCTGAAACACTAAACAAGATTATTAACTTTGATTTTTGATTTGCATGATCAAATGTAGCTTGTTGTGTAACATCTGTTGCAGATCTTGTTAATGTACCAGAAACAATAGACCATAGATTTTCAAAATCAAGTTGTGCACGAATTTTTGTTTTCCATGCTGGATAATTATCAGAACACAAAAGTTGAGAATCTAGCAAAAAGAATTTTGGTGCCGTAATTGCAGCCATTGTGAAAAGTGATAAATAGTAGAAGCAAAAAATTGAACACTTTTCCCCCCTTAAAGCATGCACCCCCCAAAAAAATATTATTTTATTTATTTTTGGGCTCTTTTTCGATCGTGTATAGTGAATTTTTGCATTATTGGCCTGTTATAAATTTGGCTCTGAGGCCGATTTGCAAAATTAAAATGGCTCTCTTCGCCGATTTGAAAAAAAAATGGACTCTTTGGCCTCTTTTCAAATACAAAAATCTTATTTTTGCAATTTTTACAAAATAATTCTTTTCCAAATCTGATTAAAAACTAGACCAAGATGTAGAGCTTGCAAAAACACACACTTTCAAAACAAATGACACCTCAATCCAAGGTACCAGTTGAAAGTTATGACTTTTTTAAATTGTAATTTCAATATCTTTCTAGGCCCCTTTCCAAAAATGGAATTTTTTTATACTTCTGATTTTTCCATGACGTCCAAAAATGGAATTTTTCTAAAAATCAAAATTTTTAAATCCAAACCCAAGTAATGACTTACATGCATGCGTAGTGTGTTTTAGGGTGCAACTGTAGTTCACCCGCTTTGCATATGCATTACAATAACCCTTGGCCACAGTTTTATTATTGCTTCTCTTTGTATGTAGGTTTACTTACGGGATGCACCTTTTCTTCCTTATTCCAACATTGCCTTTTTTATAGATTACAAATCTTCTACAGGAACGTCTTCTTCTTCTCTTCAATGCTCTTGATCTGTGAATGCAATCTCCAGGTTGATTGGAGGCTTTGGGATGATGCTTTGGACATAGATCTTCTCACAGGCACGTAGAATTCTCTTGCCATATATATGAAAAGAAATACAGAGCATAGAGAAGAGGAAGTAGAAGTTATGTGGGGAGCTTGAAAATCTTGGGTCCCCACAATACAAAAATATTGTATATATATTTTTAAAAATGCTTCCAATTTTAAAAATGTCGGACATGTAATTTAAAAAAACAGAGAATGAAACAATGTCACCTTTTGCAATAGATTTACATCCAAGTCTGCAAGGGCCTATGATTGCACTCGTGTGTACTTCAATTGAAAATCAATCGTGATTCGGGATGTGGAGTGGGTAGGGGTTTGTGAAATGACTCGGGGAAACTATGGCTCCTCCTAGCTCTGTAATTTCTCCAGATCTCCCTAAACTTCCCTAAAACTTCCTACACTCCTCTCTAGATCAGAATACTGCTCTGATACCAAATCTTGATAATGAATACTTGAAAACAATATTTGACACATAATCTTTACACAGAAACAAAAAGGTGCTTGTGTATTTTATTAATATCAAAATCAAGCATTACAGACAAATGAGAGAGCTGCAATATTTATAGATATTGGACAACTTCTATCTCATCCACAATATATGGAAACAAATCATCTAATCTGAGCAAATATGCAGAAATAGCATATTGCCCCTAACTACCCCTATTGCCCCTCATGGAAATCATCCGGGAACAAAATATGCAAGATAGAACATGATCCCACAAACATTGGGATGAGAACACTATCACTTAGTTAACTAACAACTAAGGATAACTAATACCTATTTACATAAGTTTAAAGTATTTAAATTAAATAATTTAACTTATTACATTTATTCAAATATCAACTAATGATGAATTAAGCTAAGTTTTATTCCTAATAGTAAAATCTTATTTACCCTCCCCTAACCACCTAATAAAAACATAGCCTAATTTATCCTACCCATCCTAACCTCTTAACCTCTTCCTACTTGGATTCCTAACCTCCCACCTTCATGAAACAACCTTAATCATTGACGAAAAGTGGTTTTAACCATTTTCCATCATTTCATTACTTGATTTTTAACATCTACGGATAAATCAATAGTAGTTTGATATCAGCGATCATTGTGGACACCGTGAATTCTATTTTTCCACCTTCTTCCTCCATTTCCCAGTTAGTTAGAAATTAGATTTGAGAACAAATTGTTGCACCTCCATATGACATCACTACACTAGGAAATATCAACACTCTTTTGCTAGTCCTTTGAAAAATCTCATCAAGTTATTAGTCAACCTTTTGGAGCTCTGTCACCCTCAGAAGAATTCAAAAAGGTTAGTACATTTTTATTTATCCTTTTCAATTGTATTTTCCATTAATTATATTATATAATCATTCATCTACACCATCCTCCATAACCAATTTACATTTATTCCTATGTTTAATCACTTGATCAAACTTTTAGAATATCTACAATTTTAACATTGATTTCCGTTGATTCCTAATTGCCATCGATGGATGTCCTAATCACCTTTTCGATCATTAGCCCTTTCAAAACATTGAAATATTTATTTCTTAAATCTTATCTATTTGTAGAATCCCCTAGTCTTTCTTAGCATTGTCAAAATTCACTTTGCATCAATTACAACATGTTTTATAACCTTTTGTCAAAACAAGAATTTTTGGTCCTAGATCTCTATCAATTCCCGATCGTCGTTGATCTCTATCAATTTATTATTCAGTTCTTATAATTTCTTATACCAAGTACCTAATCCTTATAGTAGCCCTATAGCCCCTTATCTCGAGGTAATGGGGAAAATGACATGGGAAGGTAGGACCCATATTATCATATATTATCACAAATGACATGGGATATCCTTATACTTCACTAGTTTGTCTTCACCGATGCCTACATATTCGGGTTCCTCCACTCCTTGATGTCAAAAACTTCTAGTCTTTTAATATGATTAGCATGTCTTAACTTGAGTAAAAAAATCATTTTCACCATGGTGGTTCTTACATCATTTTATCCCCTTAATGGACATGTTAGATTACGAGTCCCTCATATATTCTTTATATCCTTTTCTCCGTCTCTTTTTAGACATGTTAGCATTGAGACGGATATTAGGGGTAAGTAAAATTCCTTTATTCTATCCTACTTAAGTATCCTCTTCATTTATTGATTTTTAAAATGTGATCTCTTGATAATTACCATCTTCTCTCTCAGATTTATCCTAGTTATCTTAACAATTATGAGTGTTTCCTCTTATATTTATAGGACTTTTAGTATGATTGATACCTTTTCAAAACTAACACCTTACATCATTTATATTTATAGGACAATTAGGTTGACATTGTTAGCTACCCCTTTATAATCTACTTATGATTCGACTACCCTTTTACACCATCCTTATGAGTTAATAACTATACTATCAAGAATTATTCATTCTCTTAGCCTCCCATGATCTCCCCTTAGGCTATAATTTATTGCTTATTTATCTTCTAGTATTTATTTTCACTTGGTCTTCAGTTATCATATCAAATCTTACTACATTGTGGATTCACTATGCCAACACACTCATGAGAAGGTAATGCTACAGGTAGGTATGCTTTCTTTGAGTTCAAGTTTGATTTCTTATAGTTGTGTGCAGATCTTTTTCAATATTTTGATTGTAATGTTGCATGTTATTTTCTAGAACACCATCTAATGTATATTTTTGTGACACATGATTATCTTTGGTTGGGAACATGTATACACATAAGTTTTCATTTTACTAACTTTTTTATCCATAGGCATCATTGGCGCATTAAGTTCTTCATATTGATATTAGTATGGATACCGCTCATAGGGGAGTAATGGAAATGGCTACACACATCCTTTGGGTTGCATTGGGTTGGCCAAAAATGGTACTTATGAGATAACTTTGATGTGTAGTATGATTATATCATATATTTCACATGATTTTACACCCCCCACAACCGTATTTTGTATCCCTTATAGTCTCCTTCGATATCACCTTGTCATCTCCTTATGTTGATTCTCACATGTACTTTTAGCATAGTCACACCTTTATCATTATCTTCCTTAGCATATTTGAGTTTCATCCATCCCTCTTGGCTTGATTTATTTATCTTTACATGTCTACATTTCCATCTTAGATGACATTGACCATGGTCGATGCCCATTTGTTGAGCGGTTTTTATTTGTCGATGACATTGACCATGGTCAATGTCGCTGGGTCCCTAGTTTATCAAAATCGCCATTATTAATCATGATTGATGCCATTAACTAGAATAAACTATTAATGCTATAATTAGGCTATTTATACTTGATAGTTTAGTTTTCATTTGACATGCTAGTTCTTTACAATCTACCCTAAAGATTAGAAGGTCTTGAAATTAGTCATATTTCTCTTGTTCAAGTTCATACTTAGATAATTGGGTACTTAGAATCTACAAGCACAAGATTTGCACTTTCCTTGTCCTACCAAGCCATTGGATTCATTAGCGTCTTTAATTAAGGGTTTTTCTAGGTATTTTTATTATTTGATGTGGTCCCCCACATCAAATATTTGTCATAAAGTGTTGTTGAACCCGGGGAAGTTAATTCACCAATGGCTCCTTCATACACATAAGTATTTATTTAATGTATATTGTTCCTTTACTTTCATTTCAAATTCAGATTTGGATGTTGTGGATGTGGTCATGCATAGATTACAATAGATTAAAAACAATATTCTTCTCTATTGAATTATTTGTTTATCGGTCCTTACATTTACAACCTTGCACAACCTTTAATATTGCATTATAATCTCTTGGACCCCTCTTGTAATCCTTGTGACTCTTTCCTAAAAACCTTTTGGATCTTATACTACCTTGATTGTAATCCTATTTACAACCTTATTATCATAAAATTACTAGTGGGAGCTAGTTAGATGTAATCGCTCTACTCTAGGTCTAAGCTTTGGAACCCTATACCTCCTATGTACACACTTGGATTATATAGATGAAGCTTGACCTAAACAATATATAACTTTAAAATAAAATAATTTAAAACTAATGTTAAACAAAGTGATTACTTTATAAATTTGAGTAAGACGCATAAATTGTCTTGCTTCAAATTAAGATATTAATGATTAATATTTTTATTACTAATAATTCTCTCACTATCTTAAGCTTAGAGTGTATATTTCATTCAAATTTTCAATTTTGATAAAATTTTAATTTTTTTATAATTTTTAAAGTATACTTTAAAAAATATAGAAAATTTTAATAAATATTTTTTTTTTTAAAGCACTTACAAATGTGGATGAGGTATAAAAGGATCTTTCACACTCTAATTAATTATTTGAATATAATTTTTGTTCAAGTAGCGTATGTGTTCCAAATAATCACGTTCTCTTTCAAATATGATCTTAATTACACTTTAGACTTCATTTCCATATCTTTCAACCTTTACTATTAGTAATATTGATATTTTTATTGGAAACACATCATGATGCAGGAGCATCATAGGTGCTTAGGTGTTTAGAGGGTCTAGATGTGTTGTCAAGGGTATTTTCCCTCCATAATGGGGATGTACAAGTTCAAATATGCATGTAATAGTTGTAGTAAGAGGTAAATAGGCCTGGTAAAAGGGTGAAATTGTCTAGATAAGATGAATGTAGGCTAAATAAATCCATAAAATCCAAAAAAGAAGTATGACATAGTTGTGAATGTGTCAATAGGTTGGTTTTAGGTTACTTTATCAGGTTTCAAGTCTGGTATATGGTTGAGTCTAATATAGTAGGAGTGGCATGATTATAGGATCTAGTTGTTAGTACTATTGTAAGCAAAATTTACGATTTTAAAAGAGGAATTCCTGTATGAGGGTGATATTAGAGGGGGAATGGATACGTAAAAAGTGTGTTAAATCAATAATAAAGGAGAAAGATTGAAATTGCAGGGGTTTATCTTTGTTTTATGAGTATTTTGTATAAGTTGTATATAAAGCTTTGTCACTAGGTCGAGAGTCTGAGTTTGATAGTAGGATAAATAGAGGAATTTATAAATCTGTGAAGGTTGGATCAGGAGGGGAGACGAGAGAGAAGTAGCACAGAATTTTCTTATCCCTTGAAACATCTCATAATTTCCTGTAGCTCCATTTTCTTCCTCTCGGAATAAATATAGGGCATCGAACTATAGGAAATCCATCTAGAAAAAAGTGATGAAATTTGATGATTTATTTTGTACTGGCGAGTTATAGAATTATGTCAGGTTTCAATTTCCCAGTCACACGTGTGAGGAAGATATGTGGAGGTAGAAGTTTTTAGACTGTCTCAGAGTGCAAAAGAGAAAATTGACTATACATGCATGAGCAAAATGAATAATGAAGGTATAAAATTTACCCTAGAGCATAAGGAGAGCATACGAAAGGTGATCCCATTCACATTTATTGAGGCTAAGTTGTGCAGACCTCACCGGACAATATATTTTCTAAGCATGTTTTTAGATCATAGGAACCAATCCAATCTAAAAGACTTTAAAGATTGTTATTGTTATTATGATAGAATATTAACAATATATATTTGATTTGTTAAAATACATTATTAAGGGAGAAAGAATCTCTATAAATCCACCACAATATGATATGCTCATTCCTCTCCTTTATAATACAATATAAATAGTTGTATTGAAGAATACCAAAAAGAAATGAACATATATTTGAAACAAGATCGAAGGTCAATTTGACAAAAAAGTTGTGCGGTCGAAGGTGCATCGTTACTGCATGGGGGTGTGATGGTGTCACTTACATTTGTAGTAGTCTCCTACTAATAAGCAAGCATCCTTGCATCAACCTACTTACTCTTGATCGGCTCCTTCTTACAACATAGTTTAGGGTTTTAATGGGTGAGCCTTTTTGGTTTGTGCTCCCTCGTTTCTCCCTTCTTCACCCTTTCCCCAATAATTTGTAGATTTCATGCCCTTTTCAAAAAACCGGTAGTGCCAAATTTAAGGGCCCATGCAAGTAGTGCAAACAATGAGAGCCTCTAGATTAAATTAGGGTGTATCAAAGTGCCTAAGGAAGAGAAGGTGAGTGAGCAACCCTAACGAAATAGGGTTTAATTAACACTTTCATGGGTCAAGAGCCTTGTGAAAAGAGTTATGAGCTTAGGTAATGGAACACATGAAGGTAAAGGGGCGTGTGGATTTACTCATTAGCTCAAGAGAATTATTTATTGTTGTTTTTAGAGAAAAGAGGGTCAAGCTAAAGTTTTTGAAGAAAGACCTTAGTTTTTGGCAAGACGTATTTATTCATGTCATCAGAGAACCCCTATTTAAACTTTTCAAAAAAGTACTCAAAGGTAGCCCCTATTTTCATAATATTATTCTCTTGCTGAGAAAAAAATCAAGGATTGAAGGATCTCTCATGGAGATCATTTGTATTTCTAGAAAAAACCATACTAAGAAGCATATTGCTTATGTGAGATGTGTGTTCATATGGATGTGAGAAAATCTCTCCTAAAAAAGCATGGTTAAATATCCACATGGAGATATGTTTAAACCACCCCTTGACTATGAGGACCTACCTTTATGATGTTTAATGTGTCATAACCATGGTCATTTGGCTTGGGACTTATGGATGTCGTCATTAACAAGGAGAGGGAAAAAGAGAAATTTTAGGTAATCTAAAAAAAAGGAAAGATAAATCCTAAACCTCAATTTAGAAGGAAGTGTAAGTTTTAAGAGAAAACAAAAGGACACCAATTTTCATGTTAGTTCAAGTTCTAACCCTTTTTCCATTTTATGTGCAAAAGTGGATGATCTATAATAAAAAGCGGAAACATCATATAGCACATGGAGGTTCTTATTTCAAAGAATCAATTTGATCAAGTAAATGGCCCAAATGAGGCTTATTTTGATGACCCAACACTAGATAATCTTGCTAAAAATATTATGATTCTCCATAGGCATGTCTAAGATTTTTTTGGAAACTAAGTAAAACCTTCGTGCTAAGATAAAATAGGATGGTGGTTTTGAAAAACAAGCAATGAAGAGTTTATGTAGAAGTAAACTCGGTCTCACCTTGTGTTCATTAAAGAAACATATATTATGTATTTTTGTTCCTTATGGGCTTTGATTGCTAGTATTTCCCAAACAATATTGTTTTGTTTTGTGGGATGTTGATTTTTTTCAATAATTAATTATGAGTCCCGAATTCCAACGATACACCCTTTTTTTTTTTTATCATAGACCATTTGTGTGTTTCATTTCTTTATTTTCCTTTAATAGATATGGTGATGTGGTGTAGAGGATCTAGTTCCAAATTTTCTATGTTGTCTTTGTTAGCAAAATGTCCCCAGTCATGTCCCAACTTGTCTTGTTCCTATCTAGGTGATTGAAGGCCTACAATCATTTATGAGATTACATTCATGCTCTTATCTCCGCTTGAGGATCAATTCTATAAGTACTCCATTCTTCATACCTATTCCAACCTACATTTAGGCACCTCATACACACTCTCCATTCACTCTATCTTATAGTCTATTTAAATGGTGTCAATTTAACAAGACCTATACAACTGAGTCTCCATCAATGAGATTATCACCATACCTATTCCCTAAACCTCTCCATGCTCTTAACTAAATCTTCCATACAACCTCAGAATGCCCTCCTCACACACTTCATCTAACAACTTCATTCACTCATGCACACTCTTGATCCTTTACTAGTCTAATGAGGCTTATCTTAGTTCCATCATGCTTATACTCTCCATTATATTTCTTATCATCCTAGATTGGTCTGAGACCCCTTGTTTTACCACACCTATGGTGATTAAACTATCAATTCTTACATTACCTTACCGACTAACATAGATAACATGATTAGCCTTGTGAGGCCATTTTCCATCCTAAAGGGTAAATGCAATCTTCTAAAACAACTTAGTAATTTAAATGCTCATTATTGGGTTCTCAAACATACCTCAAAATTTTGACTTAGCCCCGTCATAATGACGCAAGAGAAATAAGCCTAATTAGCCTATAAAATGGGGTCGAATCTCCATTTTTGTACATTTATCTTATTTTTTCAAGAAAGCCAACCTGTATTTGTCGCTCGTTATTTTTATAATCTTCTCAAAATTTATTGTCTCTTACTTTTCGTTATTCTCTTATTTTTATAAAAACCATTGTATTTGTAGTTCATTATTTTTAAAATCTTCTCAAAATCTAATCTCTTTCACTTTTTGTTCTTTCTAGAATCTTTTCAACTAAAAAAATTTATCTTTAAACTCTGTCCGAACAAAACATCACAAGAATCTTAAAGACTCTTTCACATAATATGCCTACAAATGTCCAACTAATAATAATCTCATTTGATTGCCCTTCGTCACTCATATACGAGGTTGTATTTATTTTCACATTTATTTGAGATTTTTCTTTGTATTTAGATATGAAAAATCCAATCTTTGCTATGTATTGTGATTGCTGACGGATGAAGAGATTTGGAATAAAGACGCTTCCGAATTATTCGCACAATAATAGAAGAGAGAAACATTGCTCACAATGCACGCGTATTTTGACTAATAAAGGAGGGGTAATTATTATCACAAGAATATCGAGCTTTCGATCATCTGCAAGTCAGGCTGAAGTAGAATATCGAGCTTTCTACTTCGTCGTATTCCAATTGCTTCAACTTCCTCAACCAATCAAAGATCCCCAAGTGCACATCTTTATTACTATAGCGGAAAAGAAATTTGTAGAAATCAATCATTAGACGTTTGGTTTGGTTACAATGCACTTGAAGTTGTTTGGTTGCAATGAAACAAAACACTCACCAAGTTCACATCGTCATTACTATTTCGAATAGGAAATTTGTCAAATTAATTGTTAGATTTTTGGTTGTAATGGACCTCGAGTTATTTGGTAGTAATGGAGATGGAGTTGTTTGGTTGCAATGAGCAAAAACAATTGTCAAGTTGACATCTTCATTACTATTTTGATCTTTTTTTTTTTTAATCAAAGACAAGGAAATTCATTGAACCGCTAGATTTCTAGTTGCAACAGAGTTGGATTTATTTAGTTACAATGGACAAAAACACTTGTACTTCTAGAAGATAATGCTTTAATTGAAAGGTTTACGTAGGTTTGTATTTACTATACTAAACACATGCAAAACAAAAATAAAATTTAAAAATACTTCTATTTAGTATAACTAGCAATTGTGTGTGAAATGTACGATGGAAACACCGAAGGGGATCTATTAAAGGAGTTGAATTGGAGGAAGAGAAAAAGTGGAAGAGGAATGGGAAAACAATATGAAACTCAACCAACAAACAAAGTAAAAAATGTGTTCAACTTCATAAATGTGAATTTCTTATGGAATTTATACATGAGCTTAAAGGGTCTAACATCAATTGGTTTTTGGTAAAAAAATCCAACGAAGATGCCTTTATTGCAACACTTTGCAGCCCCACTTTCTAGTTGTGAGCTCAAGCAAATGAAAGAAACAATCAATGTACCAAAAACCAACAATAATAGAGCTCACACTTTGACTAGCCATATGAGTGAGTAGTAGAAAATATATGTCGATAGAGGTCAAAAATCAAGGTTTTTTATTCTACGCCATTAATGTTTTTGAGATACTTGACGAGGATATGAATGGAAAGTTGGAAATGAACATGTGGGAAGTAATTAATTGTGGATGTAACATGATAAACAAAAGAAACAACATAAAATAAGTTTAAATGGAAAGTTGAAACCCATATGTTAATTCCTTGCACATAACAAAGAGATGGTGGTTAAGATTTGCAGAATATATGATGGTGAAGATTTGATAAAGAGTTGACGACATGTGGCAGTGCATTTTTGGTGGCAACAACATAGTGACTACCATAGAATGGGGTTGCTATATTTCTTTTAGGGTCTGTAATTTTAAGTGGGAAATGGTTAAATTATTATACAAGTCAAAGACATGAATGGAATAATGGAAAGTAAATGGTGGGAACTAAATACATGCATGTCCCACACTACGGCTTAGAATGGTCCAACCCAAATATTGTCTATTTTTTGTGCTTCGTTTTATTGTCTCAATCTCATTTGCATTATTCAGATGAGTGCAATTAGTGCTTTAAGGGACCAAAGAAGAGGAGAGGCCTTCAAGTGATTGGATAAAATAGTGAAAGTTGTATTTTATTTGTCAATAAAGCTTGTTATTTTTCTTGTTTCATAACAGCAAGCCTTACGATTGGAAAGCATTAAATTTGAAAGGTTAGATGTATACATGAAAGGAATGTTGGAAATTTAAAGGTGGGAATAAAAAACTCACATGTATTACACATATTTGATAAAATAGATTGGCCCTACGCTAATAATATATACTATATGTACTACACCTAATCGTCCCAACCTCGTGCGCACTACTCATGTCAAGGTAATGTAAAGGGTCCAAAATAAAAATGTGAGAATTCAACTGGGAGCAAGTCTGAAATCTAACCGCAAGTGGATAATATGGCGTTCTTGTATCACTCGCAATCCAACATGGAAACTCACGTGGGTGAGATTATAAACGATTTCTAATAGTGTGAAACCCCCATTACATGAACAATCAAAGATATGTTTTTCAAGTAGGCGGTGCCATATGCAAAAAGATGGGCAACATAAAGTTTCAAAGATTCATGCACAGGATGGACCACGAGGGCATTTTCCATAAAATTTGCACATGCACTACCTAACAAACTATGTCGTTACATCGTCTAATTTGCATTGATGCACCCTTTACTGAGATGGTATCAAAATCAACAACATGCCATCCACTATAAATACTTTGGAAAATGCCATCCCCTATATATCTCAAGTATGTTGAGATACTTGACGAGGACATGAATGGAAAGTTGGAAATGAACATGTGGGAAGTAAATAATTGTGGATCCAACATGATAAAGATAAGAAACAACATAAAATAAGTTTAAACAGAAAATTGCAACCCACATGTTCATTCCCAACACGTAACAAAGAGATGATGGTTAAGATTTATAGAAGATATGATGGTCAAGATTTGATAAAGAGTTGACGGCATGTGCCACGACATGTGTGGTGGAAACAACATAGTGACTACCATAAAATTGGGGTTACTGTATTTTATTTTCAGTGTAAATGGTTTCAAGTGGGCATTGTTTAGTTCATTAGATAAGGAAAAGACGTTGGTTTCAAGTGGGCATCGTTTTCAGTCTACATGGTTTCAAGTGGGAATTCTTTTAAGTATTTCAATGTCAAAAAGAGGGAAATAATGGGGAAATCGAAAAGGTTTAGGGTTCAAAAGGAAATCTAAATGCTTGTGTCTTGTAGCATTTTGTAGCCTATGTATCAAGTTGCAAGCTCAAGTAATTATAGGAAAATAGGTTGTGTGCGAAAAACCATCGATAAGTGAGGCCTTCAAGCGGTTAGATATAATACTGAAAGGTAGATTTTATTCATCAATCAAGCTTGTGCTAGGAATTAATTAGTGCTTATGGTTATTGTTTAGTTAGTAGGCATATTATTGTTACGAATAACAATAACATCGGCGGATGTGGTTTGAAGTTTATTTTGTTGGGATATTGCAGGGAATATGTTGCAACCTATTTATAAGGGAGACATTCCCTATATATGTACTATGGCCAGATGAAAATTGTTTGCTGCAATATTAATTCAGGCTATTGCAGATTATCCATTTGAATATATTTTTGAAAACTGTATGTGCTCTTTCATATGGTATCAGAGCAAGATTATTGTGAATGTGAGATGGAGTATTGATTGATAAGGGTAAATTATTGCTCTTGCTCTGAGCTATGATATTCAAGAGTGCTGAGAGTATCTATAGTTGATATAGCATTTTATATTGTAGATCTGGGAAGCATGATTTATAGTGATAAAGAAAACTATTAAAAGCGCATATGTCTGCATTGGTTGAACTGTTTGTATCCCTTGCCATCCTATCTAATTATTACTCTTTCGTGGATTGCTATCTGTCCATATTATTCTCCTTGCTCTCTAATAATCAAGTCTGAATCTGCATATTTCCAGGCATGCATTGATGTATCCATTCATCTCAAAAATCCCGAAGATAATATAGGATTTGATCGCGTTGCTTGTTTGTTGCATCGTTTCCAAAGCTCCATTGACGGATTCTTAGATCAAGATCTTCGTGACATTCCTCAGCTGTGTATAGCATGTGACTCGGTAAGAATCGATCTCTTTGAGGATTAAATTAGGACACATCTGGATCGGTGAATTTGGATTTATAAGAAAGCATTCACCTCACAACTCAGTCTACGATCCAAGTTAATAACAGACCCTACCCAAGGAAGCAGAACAACGTCTCTTTGAAAATTCGGCTTAGTATGATACCTTCACAGAATTCAAGAGTATGCAAAGCCATGACGATCCCAAGTTGGTGTATTGTATGCGTTGGAAAGCTCAACTCCCGATCCCCTCAACATAACCCCATTCGAACTCTGCACAGGTTTCATCAAACACACTTTGGATTGTTGGTCGTATTGTTTTAAGTTTTAGTCTCTTGTTGTTGGTGGACAGGGGAGACTAGTTTTGTTTAGAGGTTGGTTTAATTTCTAATAATTGATTTTTAGTTATATTAGAAATTAAAAGGTATTGTCTTTTATATACTTAATGGATGTAGTCTAATAAATTTGAGGTGTGTGTCACATTTAAAAATTATTATATTGGCCATTAGATATAGAAATAGTCCTTCGGGTGAAATATTTTGTTGTGAGATGTCACAAACATCATCATATGTCTTATTGTCAATTTAACGAGATTATGTAAAAATCAAGAGTCATAGTCAAATTTGTAGTGTCATCAAGGTCAATACGTTTCCGAGTCATTGTAAAAGATTTAGAAAATTAAAAAAATTGTGTCACTGGACGCATTTTGCAGTGTAACCTGATGTCCTACAATAAAGTTTTTTACATTGTAAGGGAGATAAAAAATAATATACACTATGGAATTTATTGAGCATTATGTCTTCATTGGCTAAGTAAGCAACTCATGCACTAGAGTTCGGAGGCAACGGAGGAAAGAGGACAATTAGTGCCTCTCGTCAGTCACCAATGATGGGGCCGCACTTTGGTATGGTGGCATTTGTTTTTCGGCTTATGTGGTGTGTGCAGAATAAATGGTGTGTGAATTCATTCCCATGTTATGATTGAAACAAGAAGAATGTGCATTTTAGAATCTAAGAATAGTTGTATAAGAGGGGAGTTGAATTGGAGTGATCCTCTAACTGCTGAGATTCTTCGACTATCAGACTTCTTCATTAATCAAACGGTGAAAGAGCATTCACTGGAGGTGAAAGAGCATTCACTGGAAGTGAAAGCGGTAAATGTTGAGTTCGCATATGTAGGTGTATTTGTGGAAGTGTGATCATTTGGTAAGGGATTCACTATGGTGAAGCAAATGGTCATGTGCGAGAAAGATCCAAGGCAACAATACGCAGCACTAAAAGTATGTGATTCTGCGTTTCTAGTTCTTGAGATGTGTTGTCTCCCCATGTTTGCACTAAGGGGGAAATGTTAGGAATTAATTAGTGCTTATGGATAGTGTTTAGTTAGTAGGCATATTATTGTTACGAATAACAATAATATTGGCGCATGTGGTTTGAGGATTATTTTGTTCAAATATCGCATGGAATATATTGCAACCTATTTACAAGGGAGACATTCCCTATATATGTATTATGGCCGGATGAAATTTGTGTGCTACAATATTAATTGAGGGTGTTGCAGATTATCCATTTGAGTATTATTTTTAAAATTATATGTGTTCTTTTAGCTTGTTATATTTTGTTTCATAACACTAAGGTTTAAGATTGGAAAGCATTTAATTTGATAGTGACATATGCATGAATGGAATGTTGGAAATTTAAAGGTAGGAATAAAATACTTGCATGTCTCATATGTATTTGATGATTAAATTGTTCCTACACAAATAATATCCGCCACATCTACCGTGAAAAGGGTGATGGATATATACTTTTTAGGTAGAGAGTTAATGTAATCTAGATATGAATAACATTGATTCCATTTTGTGTCATGGGAGTAGTATGACGAAAGAAAATAGACTTATTAAAGATAAATGAATGGCTTGAAGCTTCAAGAATCCTTGGCGACTCTAGATAGCTTTCGAGGATTTGAATTTACTTACTAAAGTTGTTTCATCAACTGATTGACCATGAGAAAAAGTACACACTTCAGTGATATCGGTGCATTGGTTTCATGTAAAGCCTTAGTTCTTTAGAAAGCACTTGTTGCAACTTGAAGAGCTACATGACCTCAAAAAGGAGTGCCACTAGATACTTGCAAACTATTGGCAACATAACAATGAAGCAAGTGCATTGATTTTAAATGTGGATAAATGAGTGGAAGGTTTTGTTAGAAGATTTAACTTAGATACAAATTGAAGCAAAAAAAAAAATCTTATATACAAAATTTAAAAAGGGTAAGACAAGCATGGTCCAAACAACTTAATCTAAATGTAAAACCTATTATTAATAGCATCCATGAGTGATCACGAAAGAAGGGGATATTTTCTTAGTAGATGTTATTTCTCCATGTAAGAGACTAGAAGCTTTGAGCTCTAATTATTGTGGTTGTCTTATAATTTTTATGGGTATGATAATATATAATTTTATGTTAGCTAACACGTTGGGAGGTCAAGAGGAGGAGGTTCTAGGGTTGCATTGTCTCCTACACCATTTTCCACCATAAACACCATGTCCAATCCCTATGTCAAATGATCACCATAGTGGCAGTGCATATACGAAACCCCTGCACAAAAAATAGTATTTTTTTCATTCTTTCACTTGAATACATATTTCAACCTGTCTACAACCTAATTAAACTAACCATGGAATAACAAATAGAGGTAAGAGTATTTATTGCATGGATTGTGTGCTTTGAATCTTATTGCAACCCATCCGCTGATAGAACTCCCACATGATTGCATGGTGGAGGATAAATGAGATTAAAGTTAAGTGGATCATTTTGAGCATCATGTTTCCAAAACCTTGTTCTCGCGATGTAAAAACTATAACCATGAAGATGCATGAGTGCTCCTCTATAAAAAATATGTTGGTTCCCTATCAAACTAGATGCACTGAACATGGCCAAATTAAAGGTCGGGAGCACCCTAGGCAATAGTTTGAGTGGGCGCCTACTCAAAAAATTATTTAATATTTTTTTCATAAACTAAATAAATAAAATTTGTTTATATTTTAGTATTTTTAAATTTACATCATTGTCATAATGAAATAATAATAAAAATATATCAATAAATTATCACGGATGGAAGGATGAAAAATATTTTGTGGATGGAATAGATTAGTCATAGGAGATGCTCATAATGTAAAAACTACAATATATCAAGTAGGTGACATGAACTCTATCTTGAAATAAAACACCATTTTTTTGCAAAGAAACAAAAACATTTATATAGCTCCCATGGTTTTGTGAAGAGTCGTATTTGGACTAGGCCTACGGGTTCCTCTGTAACAAAATACTAGAAATTTTGCCCAAAAAACTAAGAATATAAAATAAAATACTTTTTTCCTTTAATTATACTCACCTCTACTAAATACACTAGCAACATTATAAAAATACATTAACCTTTTCTAGAACAAATTACACACCTACATAATCTAGAGCTACATCAGAGAATGGGTAACAATACCAAAAAAATCATATGTGCTTATAAATATGTGATTTTTTTTTACTTGCAAAAATATTACAAATCTTTTTATGTGTATGCATAAAATTTATGTTACTATAAAATAATATCTATTTATGGGGTGATTAATATTAAGTCTTCGATAAATCATTTGAAGGTTAAGTTCTACAATTAACCGACAAAAAGAAATTTTTAGATTCGGGTGTCCCAGGACTATTGACGCCATAAGAAACTACCTAGTTTGCCTAAGGCTTAATTCCCCTCTGACATCGAAGCATTATACTCTAGAATCTTAGCTTTTGTTACAGTCATGAGAGTCCAAAGGCTTGAGGATAAAATTTTTTTTCCGGTGTAGTTGAGCTAAACGGGTGGATTTTGAGGAAAATATGTGGTGAACACTAGATTGTAATGTAGTAAAAATCTTGGAGGATGTCAATAGTAGGGTTGACAAACAATATGGTGTTTAGGATTGTAGAAAAACTTGATCGGTTAGGGGCTGCACAGTTTTATTTATAGGACAAGGAAGCAATCCCGGTCTAAATTTGGTCACCATATTCTCATCTATTTTTAGAGGAACGTCGATAGGGTGCATTGGGGTGGCAAGATTCTCGAGCTTCGCTAAATTTGGTGGCATTGGCAAAAGTGTCGTTATATGACAAGAGAGGGTAAGAAGGGGGTCGAAGATGAATATGGCATGATGTTTTCATAAAATAAGATAGTCATGGTTGTGGTCTTGTTGATATTGGCGGAGCGAGATTTGTGTATAGTCCGACTACCATGTAATATTTTCCTAGAGATTTATTGGTGGTGAGAAGGATATCAGCATTCTAGCCGGCATCATCAACATCACGTTTGTATTGTATGGATTTGTGTACGTAGTGTCCGTGTTCACCACCGTGAAGTTATGATTTTCTATCTTGAAAAATAGTTCATTGTTCATGGCGGTGTTGACGATCCTTAGTAGGTATGTTTTCCCTGCCTTAACGCGAAGATGAAAAATTTCTACATTCATCGCCATCAAATTGAATTTATTCTATTAATATAAGACCAATCAGACTGTCTAATATACGACTAAGTATGGTATTTTTAGAATATAGAGCTTCCCCTCCCTTTTATAAATTTGAGTGCTCCTTCGGCATAATCAACGCTAAAACAAATAATAAATAAATTTTATGACGATTTGTAATATTTACAACCTACAAATCTCTACGGATTAAGTATATTTTTAATTGTAATTTATGAATTAAAACATGAAATACCATATGTAGCATGTCAATTTATTTTCCTGGTTTGTAGACACAAAATTATGCAATTGGGTACATTTCTAGGTACATAAACACATACTAGCATTCATATGATTCCTAAGCAAGAATACTAGTGATTGATGATTGTATTTGGCCTTTTGTATGTATTTCTTGCTTTCTATTTGGTCTTTCATACCTAAAGAACCCAGTCAAGACTTTACTTGCCTATCTTTTATAACTTCAAGCGCCAATGCCCAGCCAAGATGCCAACGCCTAGGCATCCTCATCCCCTCTTGGCACCCTTGAATTCTTTCCACCATACTCGCCATTTTTGGGCATCTTATTATCTTATGGGTTGGCCTTCTATTTTTCAATTACAAAATTCAAACAAGGGACTAATATAAAAATACATAGTTATGTGACCAAAATAAATGACCAACATCTAAGCATTATTACTATCACCTAAGATTTCACTCAAAAGGATCCTAAAGCATTTCAAATCATCCATTTAGAATTCAATCAAGGGATAAGGGATTGAATTTTCTACATACACAACATAGGAAGGGGAAGTTCATTTTTCCATCTACACATCTATCTACATTGGTACCTCTAGTTACAACCCGCTATCAAGTGCACTTCGCACAAGGGAATCATAGGCAACGATTCTTTCACACACTCACAAGAACTAAATGGATTATGAGATGTAGTACAAAACTCAAAGTTGTAATCATACTCGTCGGGTGACCACTGGGGTCAACCCAACTCCCCATATTGCATCTTTATTTTTAGGATTTGATGTGGTATTATGGGTTTTGTAGGTGAATCTTTGTCTTATGGGTAACATGTACCTCAGCAATCTTATTGCGACACACATGCGATCAACAAAGAATATTTGTGACACTTGTGTGACACAGTGAAGATCAAGTTCGACAATTTTCGCATTCATATGTGCCAAATAGAGGTCGCCAACTCCGTGCACCCCTCGTCTACCATGGGCACTGTGTCCAACCTATTTCATGACCTATAAAATTTATTTGGAATAATAATGAAACCAATCACTTATTTTTCAATAGTTTTCCAAGTCCGCATCGTCCCAGATTGAGCACAAATCAGCTAAGTCCATTCATCTCTTTTCGCACATAGGGTTTTGTATTCTATAAGCTTATTGCTTGTGTTAAATCTACATTTTAGTATTTATTTATCATACACGACTCGCAATTAGGGTTTAAACGCTCATTTCACCGAATTTGGACATATTCCAATGAATCAGGACTCCAGTATTACATGTTTTGGAAGAAATCTATCACCGTTTTTTCCTATATTGGATTCCATTTTTGTCTCTACTTTATTATGTTATTACTATTGTTGATTCCATTAGTAACAATATTGGATTCCAATATTGTCATTATTGGACTTATTGGAGTTTCAATTTTAGTATTGTTGGATTCAAATTTTGTTATTATTGGATTCCAATTTCACTATTATTGGATTTCAATATCATTATTATGGACTCCAATTTCGTTATTTTTAAGATTTTCATGTTGGTAGTATGCAAGGCTAGCAACCGCTAACTATTATAAGGCATGAGCCCATTGGATTAATAAAAATAAAAACTAATAATAAATTCCTACAAAAGCAAGTTCAAAGTGTAAACCACACAACCGAAAAGGAGATGCTAACACTTGCCTCACACTTTGAAAGTGAAAATCCTCGATGTAAGGTGAGCGGTCACTAAATATTATAAGTCATGATCCCATTGTATTAAATGAAAGTGAAAAATCCTCAATGTAAGGTTATCTTGCCACTAACTATTATAAGTCATGATCTCGTTGTATTAAATGAAAGTGTAAAATCCTCGATGTAAGGTTATCGACGGTAACTATTATAAGTCATGATCCTATTGTATTAAATTAAAAATTAAAACTAATAATAAATCCCTGTAATAAAAATTTCAAAGTGTGAACCACACACTTTCAAATGGCGAGCATTGCATTCTCAAATTTGTGAGACTCACACTTTCATAATTACGAAAAATATGAGAATCATAATTTGAAAGTGTGAGGCACACATTTTCGAAGTTACAAGCTTAGCACTTAAAACATATTTACAATCCCCACACTCTAAACGTACAATCCCCAGCACTGAAAGTGCGAGCCCCACACTTTGAATGTGTGATCCCTGCACTCGAAAGTATGAGCCTCACACTCTAAAATTACGAGCCTGACTCTGAAAGTGTGAGCCTCGCACTTTGAAAAAGTGAGCCTCACACTTTGAAAGTGTAAGGCTAGTACTTTGAAAGTGCGAGCCTCAATATTTGAAAGTGCAAGCCTCAACTTTGAAACTGTGGGGCTCACACTTTCAAAGTGTAAGATTTTCACTTTCAATGTTTATTATGCACATTCTTAAATTTGACACTAGCCTTAAATGCTAGTGGTGTTATTTTGATTTCTTGTGGAACTTAAAATAAAATTACGTTCTCACCCCGAAATATACCTAGTAACAACTCAAGTATTATTTTATTAGATTGTACACGACATTAAGTTCACCAGTGTTTATTATTATAAACTATATCTTTGAGTAATCATTAAAAGAAAACAACATAGTTGGGAATTTATGTATATCACAAATTCAATTACTGTGAAAGATAGTATAATTTATGATTGTGAATTGTTCCATTCTCCATATAAATGATGAGTCACTTCCGTGAGAAAGAAAATGAAATAATCCTTAACACAATGCAAGTAAAATGTTTATGAGAAATGTAGTCTTATGCCCTCAAAGATACATTGAACCAATATTTTATAGTTTACATCAATCAAAAGACTCATTGTGCCAAAATTGTATTCTTTTTGAGTCAATAAACGTAAAATTTTTTTCTCAATGTTGGTCCATGTGAATGAGCTACATTTTCATCACACGTCTTAATGTGGTATATCACTTTTCTACTATTTTTCACAAGTCTCCCTCTTGTAGCCCATTCTCTTAGACTTGTAGAAGTGTCGTGCCTTTCTTTGTACACTTGAGGACTTTGATTAGAATATCATTTTCAAATATTCTGAAATCCAAATCAATAATGCATGTTTCAGATAACACAATAAATATGAAAATCTTTGTAGGTTCAAACCACAGGTATATACATATCTCCATGTCTCCTTTCTCTTCAATGAGCACATAGGTTTGGAGAACGAATGGCTTCCTATGCCTACAAACTCAAAGTATATCCCATCATGCTCTGAGTTTTGTGATGATAGAAGTAGCTCAGAATAACACAAATGATATGTCATCATCTTTACATTGAAAGGTTCTATCTGTACATTTCAAATTTTTTACAAATTCATACATATACATTTACAAATATTATATGAGGAGTGGTCACCTTTTGTGGACAATTTTATTTGCACAAAACATGAATACATTTGTTACCTCTTGAATGGGACTGCCACTTTGGATACAAGTAGTGTTGAGTAAAGTAGCAATGGAGGTGTTATCAAAGTAGAGACTAGCATTTATGAGTAAGCGTAGTAGAAGAGTGTACTACTACTAGTATCAGAAGTGGATTGATTTAGCTATGATGAAAACAATGCTATTGGGAAAGTGGAAAAGGAACAAAATGCCCAAAACCCAATTTTTCCCCTTGAAAAGAAATTTGGGCACACCGTTGTATATATCTTTCCCCCCAGGTAGATATAGACAAGCAGAAGAATATAGAAATCAAAGAAGCTCAAATCCCTAACATTTATCGCCTTGGTGCACAGAAGAGGCGCATGACACAGAGTGTCAACACAGAAAAAGTTGCACCTTGGCACACAGAAATGGCGCATGACACAGAGTGTCGACATAGAAAAAGTTACGCCTTGGCGCACAGAAGTGGCGCATGACACAGAGTGTCGACACAGAAAAAGTTGCGCCTTGGCGCACATAAGAGGCACATGACACAGAGTGTCGACACAGAAAAAGTTGTGCCTTAGCGCACAGAAGTGGCGCATGACACAGAGTGTCGACACAGAAAAAGTTACGCCTTGGCGCATGTAAGAGGATGTCGACACACACATGGATGCGCCAAGGCGCACCTTCAGGAGGCGCAACATTTTGAGCGCTGACAGGAAGCAGACCACGCGCCAGATATTCAGATGGCCATAACTTTTGACTGGGAGCTCGGATTCATGCAAGGTTGGACTTTTTGGAAAGCTTACGAGGTCCTCTATCTAACTACAACTGGATATCTTTAATTGGGTGAGAAAAAATTCTTAAAAATGCAAAATACAGTTCGCCACTTTTGGGTTCACTGGGGTTCTCACCTACCATCATTATGAGATGAGTTAAGTGCATTCTGGAGGTGGTTGGGGCAGATTTCAATTTCCTCTCTTCTCCCTCTCTTTTTCCTCCTATAAATTGTAAGGAGGGGCTTCTTTCTAAAGGTTGGACATTTTTGTTTTGCCCCTCCCTTCTTCTCTTTGGCAGGTGAACTTGTGGAGTTAAAACCTCCCATTTGAAACTGTAATGTAACCTTGCCTCTTGGCGTTTTGTAGTGTGTTGTATCAATCTTTGGAGCAAATTAATGCATGTTTGTGGATGATTCTCAACCCTCTCTATGTTCATTTGCATCCTCTTGATCTTTCATTGCAAATCAGTTATCTGTGCATGATCTTGCATTGCATTTTAGTGGTTTGTGTTTATTAACAAGACAGATGTTCTTCATTCCTCGGTGCATCACCTCTGTTAGTTTAGGTTTTATTTTATGCATCTTCTTACCCTGTCTCCTTGGAAAGTTAGTTTAGGTTTTGAGTAAACCCTCTGCATTTTACGTGTGCATCTGAACAGAGGAATAGGAACCGGCCTTCATCCGGAGAGCTTTTACGATTTTGCAAGGTCCCACACTTGGGAAAAGCTCCATGTTATGCAATCACACTAAGAGTCTCAACCCATTGTGTTGCAGACACTCAGGGGTGCAGCGATTTGCCATCAACAGTTTTGGCATGCCCGGTGGGACCAAGAGGTCATTCCATAAAGATTTGAAGGAGTTTTCATGAAATTTGGACTAAAAGATTGCAGTTTTTACAATTTCAGATTTTGCACCTCCCAGGCTGAACTCCGAAATCAATTTTCAAGGGCTTAGCTCACTCAAAACAAGTCAAAATTTCAACAGTTGGTAGATCTGAGGGTAATCTTCAAAAGGGTATCCTTAGTTTTTTGAGATTTTGATTTTAAAAATTTCATGCTTTTTCGTGGTTCGAGAACATCAAAGAAGACCCAACAGTCATTTCGGGTTTTGGGGGATGCATTGCATGGTCCTATTCCGACGACAAATCATTTCAGGTTTTCTAGGGTGTCGGGCATGTCCCAAGTTCCGACACATGGCAATTCGGGTTTTGTAAGTTGCATTACATGACCTGAGTTCTGCCTGTACCTTTCGGGGATTCAAGCTGCACAACAAGACCCAAGTTCCAAATTGAAGTTTGTCTCCTCTAGGTCCTTCAAATTTTTTAATTCCATTTTCAATATTGTCAAGTTTGGTGTGTAACTTGGCAAAATCTAGCCTTTTAGAAGCTTGTTATCTAACACATCTGGCGACTCCAAAGGGATAGAGTTCAGCGGTGTAGCAGCACAAGTTGCCCAGGCACATGAGAAGAATTCGAACCAGGTCTAATACTCGAGAAGAGGGGCTATTTTTCCACTTGCAACTATCACCAGGCTAGAGGGAGGAGAGGAAGAAGACCACAAAGATCACCATCTCCACCTAACAGGACTTTGTCTACACCTCCACCTGGTAGACCTTTTCTCGCATCGACTAGGGTTCTTAGGCCAATCATAATGGCACATCTACCACCGAATCCCTTTGTCAATTTCACGGGTAGTAGTCCACTTTCCCTAAATGCTCATAATCAAATTCCAGTTGCAGCACTAAAGAATATCCCCTATTTCACAGGAGAAAATCATACTACTCCTATTGATCACATCCAGGATATTGCTAATGCATGTGCAATCCACGAAATAAATGAAATGGATGTTGCGGTCAAGTTGTTGGCTTCATCTTTCAAAGGCAAGGCCTTACAATGGTTTAGGAGCCTTACAGCAGGGTCTATTACGAATTGGAACCAACTTTGTTCAGCTCTTTGCAACCAATTCGGGGAGAGGGCAGACAATTTGTCCTTATTGGAACAATTGACAACAATCAAAAGGGCTCCTAACGAACAAATGACAGATTTCAACTTCAGATTCCAATGGACATGGGACAGGATTCCAATAGCCATTAGGCCAACCGCCGAAGGAGCATTCCTTTATTTCTTAAAGGCTATAAATTCAGACATAGCCATGATGATCCAATCAATGGGAGGAACAACGCTGCCAGGGGCCTACGACACAACTATCAGAGTAGAGAACTATTTGATCCAAGCTGGCAAGCTTGCACCAAGGCCACCAATGCCTCTCTATCCGGATATGGGAAATCCTACAACCAGTCAAGCACCAGAGTTGAATCCCATTCCAACTCCTAGAAATCAAAGCAATAATGAGGCATCGACTTCTTCAAATACTTCAAAGGAATTACAGGAGGTTATGAAACAGCTACAGAACCTTGGAAATGAGCTAGTGACTATCAAAAGACAACAAGCTCAAAGTGCTAGACCGTATCAGCCTCAAGCACAGTACCAAGCTAGGCCCTCATACCAACAAAATAGACCACCACCTCAGGCTGCAAATCAAAACCAAAACCAAGGACAACCTCAAGCTGCCAGGCCATTTCGACCGTATGATCCAAATGCAATGACATCCTCAAGAGCCTTGGTTCCAACACAAAACAACATGGCACAAGAGTACAACTGGTGTTACCCTTGCAATCTACCTCACAATCAGTCAGCATGTTTCAATGGCGCACTAAATCAGGCCTTGATGGTGCAAACCATTGGTGTTCCTCAAGAACCAAGCCAGGAAGAGAATCAGCAGCAAGAAACGCAACAAGAGAGGACCTCCAACAGAGACCACGTTGGCCAATTGGCAAACGGAAGACTTCTGTGGAGTTAACCAACAGCCTTTTCAAAGCGTGGCTGCCAACACACGGTCGAAGAAGAGAAACATAGAAGAGGGACAACCATCTAATCCAGTTGTTTCTCAGCCCGCTCTTACACAACAAGGGGTCAGTAGACCAAACGCAGCTCCAAATGTGCAAAATCAACCTAAGGTACCTGTTGTAGCAACACATGCACCTGTTCAAGCTCCAGAAAAGGTTGCGCCAAGTAAGGGACAACAAAAGGACAATTCATCCCCTTTCAACATCATCGATCAAATGAAGAAGACACATGTGAACATTTCCATGTGGGAATCACTTGCGATCCCAGGGCAACGAGATTTATTGCAAGCTGCAATGGCTAATTGGTCTGCCTCAAATGTATCAAATCGGGGACATGAGAAAGTTCTCACTAATGCAGTGCAACATGATGGGTGCCAGAAAAGAAAGAATTTGAAGCCTCCACCATTCTATGTGTCATTGGTTGTTGGAAACCACTTGGTACACAACTGCATGATAGATTCAGGGGCAAGTAGTTCAGTGATGCTGAAGCAAATAGCGGATCAACTGGGTCTGAAGTATGAACCAGTGTTGAAAGGAGTAGTACAGCTAGATGGAATGGCAGTGGGAACAGTTGGGGTCATCAAGGGGTTAAGCCTAACACTACATTCATGTCCTAATGTTACAGTTATGCAAGATGTGTCTGTGATTGACCTTCCGCCACTCTTTGCGTTGTGTCTATCAAGGGACTTCACTGCAAAAATCGGTGGATATTTATCTGTAGATTGGTCACACATGATTTTCAGGACAAGGTATGGGGCCAAAGCAACAATCAGGTCAGAACCAATTGCCAATTTCCATATTGAGCCTCATGTACCAAGTCCTATCAATGCAAATTGCTCGGCTTTTGATCAGGAGGAGTGTTCAAATGATCTAGAAACAGGTACTAAGGTCGAGGGAATTCCTGATTTAACTTTGGATGAATGGGCAAAC
The DNA here is from genome assembly GCA_018340775.1 of Taxus wallichiana var. yunnanensis. NCBI lineage: Eukaryota > Viridiplantae > Streptophyta > Pinopsida > Cupressales > Taxaceae > Taxus > Taxus wallichiana. Next base: position 794,159,317 of record CM031244.1, on the reverse strand, counting down.
AAGAGTCACGAATTTGACCCATACAAAGAAATTGAAGAATTTGAATTGGGCGTGTATTGTATACACGAAGAAAATTCACCCATTCCCGACATCATTCAGCCTAAACAAAAGGATGAAAACAAAGTTTGGAAATTATTTTTTGATGGTTTGAGAAGTAGACAAGGTGCTGGAGGTGGTGTGATGTTGATTTCACCACAAGACATCAAATATTTTTTAGCTTTTCGTTTCCAGTTTTCCTGTTCAAACAACACGGCTGAATACGAGGCATTGATTCATGGACTTCATTGGGCTAGGAAAAAGGGCATAAAGAACTTGCAGGTGTTCGGAGATAGCGAGCTGATCGTCAATCAAGTCAGGGGACAACATGCTACAAAGAATGAACTGCTAAATAACTACAAGAATAGCGTATGGGACCTCGTTGAGGGTTTGAAGCTTTCGACATCGTGTCCATACCTAGGAAGAAAAATGAAGCCGCGGATAGGCTCGCAGTTGTTGGAGCAATGTTTGATGTGGTTGACAACATCAAAAGAGAAAAAACACAGCCACATATCCATGTGATTGTGAGGCCAGTAGTTCCAGATAATAACACAAGCTGGCAGGTGTTTGAGAACGATCAACAGATCGTCAATTTCTTACAAGAAGAGGCTGAATTCTCAGCTAGGAATCAGGACAGATTAGAGCAGCAGTATGGGGATCAAGTAGTGCAGCTATGGACAAACAAGCTTCCTAAGGGTTTAGTAACATTGGAGTCTATCTTCAACCCTAACGACCAGTTCCGTAAGGAAAAGGCTAACATACAGGTCAAAAGAGAAGATTCAGAGCTAATTCCGGTTAGGGAAAGAAAAACACTTCAAATTGGAAAAGTGGCCCTTTGAAGCAGGAGAAACCAGATTTTTGACAACTTTCCCAAGAATTTTCAGATGTCTTCGCTTGGAGCTATGAAGACTTAAGAGGATTCGATCCAAATTTGGCACAACATACCATAGAATTGGATCCAGATGCTAAGCCCATCAGGCAGAAGCAGAGACCAGTCAACCCTCACATTGAACCTCTAATGAAGAAAGAGCTAAATAAGCTAATAGAGGAAAGCATTATATTCCCGATCAAGCACTCAAGCTGGGTTGCAAACTTGGTCCCGGTCAGGAAGAAGAGCGAGAGAAATCAGGTTGTGTGTAGATTTTCGAGACCTAAACAGGGCATCTCTCAAAGACCATTACCCACTTCCTTCAATGGAACAAATATTGCAAGTAGTATCCGGTTCGGAGAGATTCTCTCTCCTAGATGGCTACTCAGGGTATAATCAGGTAATGGTGAAGGAAGATGACCAGTTCAAGACGGCTTTCACCACCAAATGGGGCACCTATGCCTACAAGAAAATGCCATTTGGGTTGTCAAATGCTAGAGCCACTTTCCAAAGGGCAATGGATATGGCATTCAAGGGGTTGATCAATAAAATAGTTTTGATATACCTTGATGACATCACTATATTCTCCAAAAATGCAGTGGATCACCTCTTTCATCTGAGGCAGGTATTTCAGAGGTGTAGAAGATTTGGGGTATCATTGAATCCCAAAAAATGCATATTCTTGGCTCATGAGGGAAAACTTCTTGGCCATATTGTTTCAAAGGAGGGATTGATGATTGACCCAGAAAGAGTTGAAGCAATTCGAGCGTTGCCATTGCCAAGTCATAAGAAGGCTCTTCAAAGCTTCTTAGGAAGGATCAATTTTGTCTGCAGGTTTGTTCCAAACTTTGCAGCTCTCGTAAAGCCAATAACACTGATGTTGAAGAAGAGCATGGCATTTAAGTGGACATCTAAAGGCAAGGCAAGTTTTGAGGCAATAAAAGAGGCTATATCTCAAGCTCCAACTCTTGTCAATCCAAACTTCTCCAAGGATTTCATGTTATATGCCTTTGGTGGTGGCGACACAATTTCTGCAATCCTGGCACAACAAAACAAAGAAGGATTAGAACAACCAGTTGCTTTCTTCAGTCAAGGCTTGGAGGAATACGAAACTAGGTACTCTTTCATTGAAAAGCATGTAGTTGCGGTGATCGGGAGTTTAAAGAAATTCAAGCACCTAGTCTGAAACAACAAGATCCAGTTGTTAGTCTCTCATGCGGGAGTCAAGGACTTCCTTCTAAACAAGGATCTGAATGAGAAACGTGCAGGATGGATCACTCGTGTCATGGAATATGACATCGAAATTAAGGTCACTAAGCTAGTACGTGGAAAAGGACTATGTGAAAAACTAGCTTTGAGTCAGAAAGTTGAAGCAGGTGATGAAAAAGAGACTACCTTGGTACTGCAGGATGGTCAAGAACAAGAAAAATGATGTGACTCCTGTTGGACTCGTGCCTACTCCTTGTTGGACTCATGAGCAAAGCAAAGAGGAGATACTTCAGATTACAAGCCATTCCATATGTGCTTGTTGATGGTGTTTTGTTTAAGAAAGACATCAATGGAGTTCTATTGAGGTGCATTGGGACAGGTCAAATCGAGAGGGTGTTACAATATTTTCACGATGGAGATTCTGGAGGACATTTTGCCCCACAAGTAACAACTCTCAAGATAATGAAGGCAGGGTATTATTGGCTGACAGTCTTCAGTGACTGCTATACATGGATAAGAAAGTGCAAGAAATGTGCACTCTTCACAGGCAAAGAAAGATTAGCAGCGCTCCCATTGCACCCAATTTTGGTTGACCAACCATTTATGCAATGGGGATTGGACTTCATCGGGGTCATCAACCCAAACTCGAGCCAAGGCCACAAGTGGATTCTCACAGAAACAGACTATTTCACCAAGTGGACCGAAGCAGTAGCGCTCAAAGAAGCAAATGAGTCTAACATACTAGACTTTTATGAAGGAATAGTGACCAGGTTCGGTGTGCCGGCCACTATCATATCAGATAATGCATTGGCATTCATAGGTTCCAAGATTATAGAATGGGCTATCAAGAATGGAATCTATTTGAGCACCTCTTCAAATTATTACCCGCAGGGTAATGGACAGGCAGAGTCCACGAACAAGAATTTTCTAAGGATCATCAGAAGGACTCTGGATGAAAACCAAAGGACATGGCATACGAAGCTAATATCAGCATTATGGGCTAACAGGATAACGCCAAAGAGGTCTACAGGTAATTCTCCCTACAAGTTGGTCTATGGGAAAGAGGCAGTATTGCCTATATCATTAGAATTGCCAGCATTAGAGCTCATGAAGTAGTTGGAGTTGTCTGAGTTCAAACCAATGGAGGTCAGGTATGTAGAGTTGATGGAATTGGAAGAAATTAGAGAACATGCAGTTCAAACAATTGAGAAAGATCAGGCCTTAGTGAAAAGATGGTTTGATAAGAAAGCAAGAGCAAGGACCTTCCAGGAAGGGGACCTAGTTCTGAAATGGGATGCAAATCGGGCAAAGCTAGGAAGGCATTCCAAGTTTGATGCCATTTGGAGTGGCCCCTACATGGTCACGGGATGTAAAAGTAGTAATGCCTTCTATATGTCTACATTGGATGGAGAATAATTCCTGATTCCGGTTAACGGAATCCATCTTAAACATTGCTACTAAAAGGAAAAGGTTTACCCTTGTAAATATTAGCCTAGATTTCAATTCCTCTAAGTGCGTATGCACATTGTCTTGTTGTAGTTAGGTTTCTGTTTCCCTAAGTGCTTTGGCATAGGTTTTGTTGCTCTAGGTTGGTTTTCTACAGTTTAGCGTGCTCTCGGAGAAGGAATTACAGTATCAGGCTCGGGATCAGATATCAGGTTGGTTTTAGGTTATTGCTTATGACTCCATGCCCAATGGATTGCTAAAAGGCCACTGATCTTCTACCTAGCAGGTAGGTGATCCCGTTGAGTCACCAAATTGTTGTATATATCTTTCCCCTAGGTAGATATAGACAAGAAGAAGAATATAGAAATCAAAGAAGCTCAAATCCCTAACATTTATCACCACGAAAAAAGTTGGCGCCTGACATAGAGTGGCACACGAGAAAAAAATGGCGCATGACACGTGAGTGTCGACATAGAAAAAGTTGCGCCTTGGCGCGCGCAGAAAAAGGCGCATGACACGAGTGTCGACACGAGAAAAAGTTGCGCCTTGGCGCACGTGGAAGAGCGCACATGACACGAGTGTCGACACAGAAAAAGTTGTGCCTTGGCGCACGAGAAAGGCGCATGACACGAGTGTCGACACAGAAAAAGTTACGCCTTGGCGCATGTAAGAGAGGATGTCGACACACACATGGATGCGCCAAGGCGGACCTTTAGGAGGCACAACATTTTGAGCGCGCGAGAAGCGAGACCTCAGCGCGAGATATTCGAGATGGCCATAACTTTTGGGGAGCTCGGATTCATGCAAGGTTGGACTTTTGGAAAGCTTACGAGGTCCTCTGTCTAACTACAATTGGATATCTTTAATTGGGTGAGAAAAAATTCTTAAAAATGCAAAATACAGTTCGCCACTTTTGGGTTCGTTGGGGTTCTCACCTACCATCATTATGAGATGAGTTAAGTGCATTCTGGAGGTGGTTGGGGCAGATTTCAATTTCCTCTCTTCTCCCTCTCTTTTTCCTCCTATAAATTGTAAGGAGGGGCTTCTTTCTAAAGGTTGGACATTTTTGTTTTGCCCCTCCCTTCTTCTCTTTGGCAGGTGAACTTGTGGAGTTAAAACCTCCCATTTGAAACTGTAATGTAACCTTGCCTCTTGGCATTTTACAGTGTGTTGTATCAATCTTTGGAGAAAATTAATGCATGTCTGTGGATGATTCTCAACCCTCTCTGTGTTCATTTGCATCCTCTTGATCTTTCATTGCAAATCGGTTATCTGTGCATGATCTTGCATTGCATTTTAGTGGTTTGTGTTTATTAACAAGACAGATGTTCTTCATTCCTCGGTGCATCACCTCTGTTAGTTTAGGTTTTATTTTATGCATCTTCTTACCCTATCTCCTTGGAAAGTTAGTTTAGGTTTTGAGTAAACCCTCTGCATTTTACGTGTGCATCTGAACAGAGGAATAGGAACCGGCCTTCATCCGGAGAGCTTTTCCGATTTCGCAAGGTCCCACACTTGGGAAAAGCTCCATGTTATGCAATCACACTGAGAGTCTCAACCCATCGTGTTGCAGACACTCAGGAGTGCAACATTCGCCATCAACACACACTTATATTTGTTTTAAGGGTTCTAAGCGGTCTAAATTATTATGGAAAAAAATGGGTGTGACAAGAAAAAATGGTCATTGTTTACTTGAAAATCAGCTCAGCCGTTGAGAAAAGAAAACCCTAGGATATAGAAGACTCTGGGGATGCATTTTTTTGTTATAACACCGTCCAAGTCTTGTTCCAGTCAAATAGTGTTTTGTGAAATCACCTCCACTAAATCTCGAAAACAAATGCATATCAAAAGCACAACTTGTGCTCCTTGTAACATCTCTCTGCTTATCATCTCGCATATCCATTTAAATACCTCTTGTAATTATTACTAGGGGTCAATTGGTTCCTTTTGATATCAAGTAAATTGTGTAGGATCGAGAACCGACAATGTTGAATTCAAAAATCTTGAAATGTCATGCATGGTGGGTCAATTAGAGGTCCATTTCTTGGTGAAAAGAAAGGTCAACTGGAAGTTTTTATTATAATGCCAAGATCCCAAAGAAAGTTACTACAACTTTTGTATCAATAGTTTCCATGACTGTGTTGTCTTCTTTTGATAGAATCTGAGTTCTCTTGCCAATGTGAAAGACAATTCCATCCACATTTGATTGCTCCAGGATCTAGACAAAAAACCTTAAAAATACTTAAATAGTGTAAATTGTAAGCTCCGAATGAAAATTAACAAACATAAATCTTACCAATTTTGGCAGATTTGAGTTATTGGCCACAACTTCCTTCCCGTCAGCATCTCCGTAAGAGAAATTCTCAGAATCTGTATACATCATATTTCTCATAAATCCTTGATGTTCTTGCATATTCGAGCCAATGTAACCAATAGTACCCATAACATAGGTAGAGGTGTGGTTTTGGTTGAGGAAATGCACTTAGCAATGCCAAAGTTTGACCTTGTGTGTCAAAATTATAATCCAAAAGAATGTTAGAAGTCCTTACATTCCCCGTGAACAATGTGTGGGTTACATTTCATGATGAAGATATTGTTATCCTTCTTTAGCACCATGAGAAATTTTTAGCCAAGTGTTAGAGTCTAGCTTAATCTTCTTTGATGATCTTATATGAAAATAAAAATTAATAAAACACTTGTTAGATTTTCCAACAATCTATTTTAATATGAAGGTTAGAGATTGATTGGACGCTTCCATTTCAAAATATGAATCTACAACGTACAAATCTATTTTTCTTCATAACATAATCATTTTTCTCACCATGTAGGATGTCCCACAGACTTCCGTTTACCATGTATTCATAAAACAATAGGTTTCCAAGTGGAGAAAGTGAATGTCCATGTAATTGGCTTAGAATTCTTTAGATCACATTTATAAACTTACATATCCACTATACTCCAAAGATTTCCAAACTCCTATGGAAAAAACCCATTCAATATATTTCCATTCAATTTCCTTGAATTTATAATTGAGATGAATTATCAAGTCAATATAATGTTCATTCAGAGAATATTGACTTCTTGTTTATGCTCTATAAAATCCTATAAGGACATGACTTACAATTTCAAAAGATGTTTCAAAGCCCCCAAAGATCCTGGAATGGGTCCAGAAATTTTATTATCGAGAGGTCCTATGATTTCATGTTAGGCCATAGATCGAAAAAAAATTGGAAGTCTTTCCAACTATCATCTAGATAGTAAATTTCACTCTAAATCTAATTCATAATTTGGAATTATATTGAAGTAAAAAAAAACCAAACTCATAGTGTGACCTCGATAAGCATGACTATTATAAGATTGTAAACTACAAATAGTGTCCAAGTTAATATATCCAAACCATGATCTGAAAAACAAAATGTCGAGCCATTGAGGTCCATAACCCAAGCATTACCAGAAAGCGTCGAGCTCTTGGAAGCTCCATAAGCCTAATAATGTCATCTACAAAAAAATCACAAATTTGCAAGCTAACTAGAGTTCTGAAACTTTATATGGCCACCAAAAGGAAAAAATGTAAGATTTTACACATTTCAATAGGTTTTATTCTCCAGAATTTTCTAAAACGTAAATTTAATAGATACTTTCCCCTCAACCACCTGATGCACTTGGGGGAATTGTCGAGCTCCTAGAAGCTCCAGAAGACTAATAATGGTGATCGCTAAGCATTTTATTTAATACAAAAAAAAATTATCTCTATTTTATTAATTAAGAAAAAATTTATCCTGGAGGTTGCTAACCTATTCCTTTCTCATTAAACAATAAACAATAATCCTAGAGCGCTATGTTCTGTAAGTATTCAAGCTTAGCAGTTGCTAAGCATTTTATTTAATACGAACTATTTTTTTATATCTATTTTTGAAATTAAATAAAAATTTAGCCTAGAGGTCGCTAATTTATTCCTTTCTCAAAGACCTCGATAGCTTTCGATAGTAAAGACCTCCCGATTTCCAATGATGATGAAGTGTAACTTAAAATTGTTTTTGAGTGATGGGAAGATAACCATTAATCCATTATCAACTCCTCTACCCTAAAGCTATACATATTGTTTTTTACATTTACGAGAAAGATATCATAGAATATATAGATGCTAGTGGCCACTAGTCTTCACTTCTAGCAACAAATTGACAACTTCAAACAAACCAAATTTAATAGCGATTAATTGTTTAAATTTCTTAGTGCAATGCATAACAAATATTTTTATTAATGATTTATTGTTTTTTATAACTAAAGGAGGGTTGAAGGGTCCCTTTCCCTTTACATTAAATATATAACAAGAGGATCAATCTAAAAACCCGAATGATCCATCAATACTTTGTTGAAAAAATGCAAGGGCCTATGCCAAAAACACAAGTGGTTGAGAATACAAAAAATGCCAGACCAATTTCACAAACAGGATGATTCGATAAAATGGAACTTGGCAATGCTATATAACAACAAAAAAATATATAGATTGATGGATTTTAGAAGAACTTATTTAACTAAATAGATGACACCTCCGTAACCTCTACTTTAATGGGCATGAAAACAGTTTCTAAATATTTTTCGGTTGGGAAAAGATGCTCTTTTTAGTAATAACTAACTCTTTAACCAATCATACACCTCACGAAATTGCATGTGAAGAAGATCCCAATGTGTTGGTTCTTGTTGAATGGAAAAACATATCATCTAAGTCATGAAAGTGGAGTGAACTAGGTCCCGCCCTCGATCTCACACCCCATTTGGACACATCATACACAAAATGCATTAGGACTTCAAACCATTTATACAACTCTAAAAAATGCCATGTCCACCAAACCTTCCTATTTATAATGAGCCTCAAAAATCAAGGGCTAGGACACACACGAGGTTTTTTCCATTTTTCTTCCATGCCAACCCTATAAGTCTGGTTTGATCCAATGATGACCCATCTCCAAATCCCAATCCTTTGTAGGATGTATGATAATAAGATGACAAATGAACATCTAAGAAAATTTCACATTTACCCTAGACATCCCTCTATAGAAAGACAATCATCTCAAGAACTACTTCAATAACAACCATGTCTTGCTGATTCAATAAAAAAAAAAGATTTCAAACCACGACTTGAAATTTTGGTATAAAATCCCATTTCACGCACCGACGTGGAAAATTACATGAAAGGAAACATTGGAAAGGCCATGATAGATGAAATGAAAGCCAATGAAATAAACCCGTAAGGTGTGAAAATAAGGGAGAGTAGATCGGTAAATATATGGAGTGACTATGCCATCACATGCTTGTAATTAATACAAGCTTGTTAGGGGCTTTAATATAAACCTTTATTGGAAAGGTGATGAGTCCGACCAATCAACATATTTATTACCAATCTTATCACAAAATGCTTGGTCAGTCCCTTGATTTTTTATAAAATCCACCTATTTAGTAGCCTCCCAATATATAAGATTTAAGGTCTAATATGTAATTAATGAAATCATAAAAAGAAATTTTATTCACACAAGATTTTTTATGGCAGGCATTAGCAATAATATGAGAGTCACCTCAATAATTAATTCATTACTATTCAATTCATTAGCCACGGACCAACAATGTTCCAAAACTTTAATTTATTGATTTATAAATTTATTAATATACAAAAATTCTAGTCATTAGGCATGTTATTAATTATGAGATTGGCCTCTCGGAAGAAGGTCACCCATTTTCTTGGCTATTGTCTTCCAAACATGCTTCGAGGATTGGAGAGGGTTGCCACACAAATTTAGCACTTAAACCCATTTTTTTCTAGTTCAAAATCCCCGCTTCGAAATAATCTTTAAAAAGTGAAACATGACCCATTTAACAATAGGTATTTTCTTGGTCTCACCGATTCCTTGCCAGAGATAGGCTAAAAAAGTTTGTTGATTTTATCAAACACATAATTGGGGATCCTTAGAATAAAAATCATATAAATAGAATTTAAACAATAGTATATCAACAAGATTAGATTAATAAAAAAAGTTCGTCATTTAATCCTAAGCGAGAATCATGTTCTCCTTTGCCCTAAATATGTGGTAGATCATTTAGGTATGTTTTCTTTGAAGGATGATTTTAAGAAAATATGCAAGGCCAAGATGGACATGATACTTCTTCAAGTTTAAATGATCTAATTTTTCTACTATGATCTAACCTTTCCTAACTATGTGGTTATGTTTATTACCAAAAACTATTTATCTTAACAATAGCAAATCCTTCCCTTTCATTAACTAACTAATGATGCTTACCGGTTGTAAATAATTTTTGTTTATATGAAAAGATATGAATTACATTTTATGCACAATATATCAAATGAGAACTACATAAGGCATCAACCTTCTCGAAGGTATTCAAGGACTTGAATCTTTAAGGATAGTCCAATGAATATAATATAATTACAAATAATGAAAACAAACCTAGAGAGATTGGTTTTTTCATTTTTAAAAAGGATTCATCGACAATATAGAGGCTAAAGGCCACTAGGATTCTCATCAACAAATAATTGATAAACATAAAACATGCATTTCTCTTCACAAACTCAGATCATTTATTCTGAGCAAGATTCATGTTCATCTTCACCCTTAATTTTTAGTAAATTATTTAGGACTATTTTGTTTAATGGGTAATTTATTGAAATATGCAGGGCCAAGATGATCAAGATATGTCTTTAGGTTTAAAATATGTACTTCTATTATTATGCTCTAACTCTTATCTTTGTCATAAGGTAGACAATGATTTTTATTAGGTCGATATTTTAAAAAAGAAATAGTAGAGCCTAGTGAGCACCAAGCCACTCATTTTAATAAGTAATGTAGCTTAGTGGTCACTAAGCATTTTCCTTGATACAAACCGACATGAAAAATTCCTAGCGATTGCATTTTATCCATTCATATGATATTTTTTGAGTGCTATGTTCTGTAAGTATTTAGCTTAGCGGTTGCTAAGAATTTTCTTTAATATAAACTTTTTTTATCTCTATTTTCATAATTAAGAAACAATTTAGCCTAGAGGCCACTAATCTATTCCTTTCTCAATAAACAATAAACAATAATCCTAGAGCGTTATGTTCTGTAAGTATTCAAGCTTAGTGGTCGCTAAGCATTTTCTTTAATACAAACTATTTTTTTATCTCTATTTTTAAAATTAATAAATAGTTTATCCTAGAGGTTGTTAATCTATTCCTTTCTCAAAGACCTCCATAGCTTTTGACAATAAACAATTTTCATATCTCACATATTTATCATCTAAATATATTATGAAAAATGCTAAGATGATAATATCTATTATTATGATATGTTATTAGTCGCTATGTTGAAATAAGATTTTTAGCCTAGTTTCCTCCCAAATCATTCCTTTCTATAAGTATTCGAGCTTAGCGGTCACTAAGAATTTTCTTTAATATGAACTGTTGTTTGATCTCTATATTCAAAATTAAAAATCAGTTGAGCCTAGTGGTCACTAATCTACTCCTTTTAATAAGTAGTGGAGCTTAGTGGTTGCTAAGATTTTTCATTGATGCCACCGATGTGTGAAAAAAGAAAAGATGTAAATGTTTGTGCCTAACAATCACTATGATGTTATATGAGCACCCGAAAATCATTTTTAATAACCATATTTTTCTTCTAACTATACAAAGACCTCCATAGCTTTCAACATTAATTTTTTCCATATCTCACATATCTGTCATCAAAATATATTATGGAAAATCCTAGTGACCGCTAATATCTATTACTATGATTTGTTATTCTAGCGCTATGTTCAAAATAAGAAATTGTTTAGCCTATTTTCCGCACAATCATTCCTTTCTGTAAGTATTTGAGCTTAGTAGTCGCTAAGAATTTTCATTAATACAAATTGTTTGATTGATCTTGTTCAAGTAATGGAGCTTAGTAGTCACTAAGTATTTTATTTGATACAAACCGATATAAATTTAATGTTAGACAAAAAAAACTTATGAGTAATATAGAAGTTGTGATATATTTCAAGGGTATGTAATGCCACACTTGGTTGTGCAAGAGATTGTATAGCCAATAGGATATGATTATAGTTAATGAAAAATTCTAGCGATCCAAATCTATAGAGATATTTATTTACATTGCTGGAAAGGAAACCTAGGAGTTGTAGAGGCTAGTGGCCGCTAGGCTTCTGCTCAAAAAATAGATGGACAACATACGACATATAGAGTTGTTCATTAACATGTACTTAAAAGAATAGCCTATTCCACATAAAATCTAAGTATTTATTATTTTAATTCGGTGTTGCAAAAATATCATTCTAATGGAGCTTAGTGGTCACTATTTTCTTTCTCATCTATAAGGTACTCTCAAATTCTTGTGAAGCGTAAAATTATGTTTTTTTTTTCTAGAGTAAAGCGTAAATAACACCAAAATATTGATGATCACAAGATATATTAGAAATTTCATGCCACATGTCAACATTTTAATGGATCACAATTAAAACTTAATATGTATGATTTTATAGGTAAAAAGTATTAATTAATTCTATCGCTAATTAAAAATTTTCTTAATAAATGTGTCAATTATATAATTGTGTAATTAAATGGTTCAAACTTGCAAGATGTCACATTTTGTTGGATTTTTTTAAATTAACACGAATGATATTTAAAAATATCAAATTTGCATTGGATAAATAATAATAATAAATGTGCATATATCGCTCTCTTAAAATTTAAACCTTTGTTTAGAAATGTTCACTTTTATTTTCTATATGGTTTTTATTATGCTTAAATTAATATTTTTCATTTTCTCACGAGTTCAAAAAAAACATAGTCCTTGTTCCACTTGTTTCTAAAACTAAAATTAATAAATTTGATTTCCCGTATCCCATGTTATCCCTCTTAAAATTAAATGAAATATTAATTTGATTAAAATTCAAAGTTCGTTATGCAAAATCCCCCCCCACATTAAATGGAAATATTTAAAATTTCAAAATCCAATGCTTTCACTTTAATAAGGGAAATTCAAATTTTGAATTTTTCTATTTCCCCTTTTATTAATTTTTTGAATTTATTTCATTGAATGTATTGGGAAAAACTAAATACTGTATCCCACGATAGAGAAATATATATTAGGGTTTATTTTTTATTTTGAAATCGCAGAAAATCAATTCTTGAAATCAAAATACAACACATGCAAGCACTAATTTGAAATTGGTCCTTTTTTTTAAGTGCATGAATTTCTTTCTGCCATTTTTTGGAACGGAAAGCTAAGGCAGTGATTATAATCTCATTTGGGGGTGCACAAACGAGACAAAAATATTGATTTTGGATAGATCACGAAGTGCAGTGTAGAGTTATTCGAGAGGCTCACAAACGATGAAATCAAAAGAGACAAGTAAAACAAGTTATAGATAGAATCTCATAGATAGTTTGTTTAAGAGAGAATACAGAGCAAAAAAACACGGACATTATCAAGCATGTAAAAATTTCAGATACTACTAAAAAAAGTTTTTATCAAAAGCATCTATGTTATTGTATGTCTATTATAGTAGATGACGAGCACTTTTAGCCATTTGTATTCACCTAATTCTTATGTTTTACACCGAATTCATCCCTATCTTTTCTCTCCACCACCTTTGCAATTCTATTTCATCTCCTTGTCAAAATGTGTTGCTCTGTCTGAATCCACATTTTTTTCCTACCATGACCAAAGAAATTGTAATCCCTTTTACAATATTTATTCTTTCTGAAAACCCATTTTTATGTTTAACTGTAGCTCAAGTATTCATGTTTGTTAAATGGGTTCCCTTTTATCCCTTTTATCTATCTCTTTGGTTAATTTTTGTGGATTTTCATTCTCCTTCTTGTGTTTATTCTTTCCTATAAGTGGTGGCATCTATCCCCAGTTGCAAAACACAAGTCGCATATTCATTTTTTTTTTTTTAAAATCGTAATGGTTTGATTTTGTATAGTTTAGGTAATCATTTTGACCTCCTTTAATGATTTTTTAATATGAAATAAATAGTCGTGACTAATTATTTCAATGTTCAATGCTTACATGATTTCCACGTTGATATATATAGTTAATTATATTTGTTTTCCCATGTAGAAATAGTTAAATGTAATGTCTTTAGAAAAAGTTTTTTTATGTTTAATAAAAGTTAAGAACATTATATGTACTCATAAATATTATTAAATATAAATTTTAATCATTTTATTTATAAACATATATTTCATTTTGAAAACCTTATGTTATGCCATATATTTTTATTATGCTACATATCATTGGTTGAGTTTAGAATTTTTGAAATATATTAATACAAGATTGTACTCATATATTTATGGTACCTTTTTGTAAAGTCAATCAAGAAAAATGTTGTTTAACCTAGCTACCACAAAGGTATAATTCTTCTTTTCGAAAACATTAATGTAGAAAACAATTAGTAATGACTTACTTGATAAATGAGCCAACCTAAAGTAACAATTTTTAAATTCTAAAATACCATATTCCAAGACTAGCGGCCGCTAAGTTGGATGTTTACAAACATTTGCTTAGCTATTACAAGACAACACAAGGAAAAAATATTCCAAGACAAGACAAATATTAAATATTTTCCTGAATACATTTATTCAAACAAGAATGGAGATTAGCGCCCATTAAGATATTGGTTGACTTCGTATATGATACAACTAGTGACGACTCACCTGAAAACCGAGCTAAGAACCATTATTATATTTAGATTTTCATATTATGATATCCAAATCCTAGCATGATATTTGAAGCCTAGTGGCCACTAATGTCGAATATTATTAAATAAAATTGGTGCAACATAACAAAGACTTGAGATTAGCGGTCACTAGGATATTTTTTTCCTTGCATACAAGATAATTAGTAATGACCAAATGAAAAACTAACTAAGCTCCATTATTATATTTGGATTTTACAATACTACCTTTTAAGACTAACGATCGCTAGGGTGGATGTTTACTTTCTTTCTTTGATGTTCAAAGACAACAAATATTCCAAAACAATATTAATTTTAATGATTTTCTAGAATACACATATTCCAAAATGAATTTTTCTACATTACGTCCGTTGAGTTCAATATGTTATTCAAATTCTATCACATGATATTCAAATCCTAGCGAAGTCTATAAGGTCATATATTATTCCAATGCGTTGGTGTAACATAACAAATACTTGAGATTAGTGGTCACTAGGATAATTTTATCTTGCATTCAAGATAATGGGTAATGACTCTACTAAAAATGAAAAAAAACTGAACTAAGCTCCAACACCAAATTTTTATCCGGAGGCCTGTGAGTAAAACATGTTATTCAAATTTGATTACATAATATTCCTAGCCTAACAAGATATTCAAATCCTAGTGGCCTCTAAAGTCGAAGATAATTACATAGTGCTAGTGGAAAATCACAAAGACTTGAGGTTAGCGAGTACTGTTAGGATATTTTTGTCTTGCATATAGGAAAAGTAGTAATGACTCGACTGAAAAAATAACTATGCTCCATTATTATATTTAAATTTTACAAGACTATCTTGAGGTTAGTGGCCATTAGGATATTTTTTTCTTGCATATAGGATAAGTAGTAATGACTCGAATGAAAAACTAACTATGCTCCATAATTATATTTAAATTTTACAAGACTATCTTCAAATACTGGCAACCACTAGGGTGGATGCTTACTACATTTCTTTGATGTTCCAAGACAAGAGAAGACAACAAATTTTCCAAGAGAATACAAATATTCATGACTTTCCTGAATACTCGTAATTCAAAACGAAATTTTAAGCCTAGCGCCCATGAGTTCAATATGATATTCAAAGTCTATCACATGAGATTGAAACCTAGTGGCCACTAAGGTTGAAGATTATTAAGTAGCGGTGTTGAAAAATCACAGAGACTTGAGGTTAGCGGCCACTAGGATAGTTATTGTCTTATGTATGTAAGACAATTAGTAATGTCTCAACTAAAAATGAACTAAGCTCCATTATTATATTTAGATTTTAGAATATGATGTTCCAAGACTAGCGACCGTTAGGGTGGATGTTTACGTTATTTCTTGGATATTATAATACATGAAATGACAACAAATATTCAAAGACAAGTTATATATTAATGATTTTCCAGAATAAACGTAATCTTAAGCCTGGCACCTACTAGATATAACATGATATTTGAATCCTATCACACGATATTAGAAGCATGAAATGATTTTTGAAATGAAGTTGCCCCTAAGATTGAAGATTATTATATTCCATTGGTGTAACATAACAAAGAATTGAGATTAGTGGCCCAAGAGTAATTGTTGCTTGTAACGGGAAAATTAGTAGTGACCCGAATGAAAAAATAACTAAGCTCCATTCTTATATTTGGATTTTACAATACAACCTTCTAAGACTAACAACCACTAGGTTGGATGTTTACTTTATTTCTTTGATGTTAAGACAACAAATATTACATGACATCAAAAATTTTAACGATTTTCCTGAATACACATATTCCAAAATGAAATTTTCAGCCTAGTGGCCATTGAGTTCAATATGTTATTCAAATTATATCACATGATATTCAAAAGATAGTGGCAGGTTTAAGATGGTAGATTATTCCCCAAATTGCATTGGTGTAACATAAAAATACTTGAGATTTGTTGCCGCATTAGGATAATTATTGTCTTGCATTTAAGATCCTCTATCCTAAAGCTATACATATTATTTTTACATTGATGGAAAGATATCCTAGAATATATAGATGTTAGTAGGCCACTAGTCTTCACTTCTACCAAAAATTGACAACTTGAAACAAACCAAATTTAATAGCGATTAATTGTTTAAATTACTTAGTGTAACACATAACATAAACTTCTATTAATGATTTCTTGTTTTTTATAATTAAAGGAGGGTTTGAAGGGTCCCTTTCCTTTACATTATAGATACAACAAGAGGATTAATCTAAAAACCATGAATGATCCAACAATAATTTGCTGAAAAAATGCAAGGGCCTATGCCAAAAACACAAGTGGTTGGGAATACAAAAAAACCCAGACCAGTAAGATAGACATGATGATTTGATAACAATGAAACTAGCAATGTTATATAATAACTAAAATCAAAAATACATAATGAAGAATTTTAGAAGCACTTATTTATCTGAATTAGATGACACCTTTGTAACCTCCACCTTAATGGGCTTGAAAACATTTTCCGTAGGTGGTTCCGGAAAAAGATGCTCTTTTTAGCAAGCAACAACATGAATCTTTAACCAATTGTACGCCCTATGACCTTGCCTATAAATAAGATCCCAATGTGTTGGTTGGTTGTAGCAGAGAAAACATAGCATCTAGGTTAGGTAAGTGGAGTGACCTACCTCCCATCACCGATCTCTCGCCCCATTTGGACACTTCATACATGAAATGAATTATCACGTCAAACCAATTGTACAAATATGAAAAAAAGGCCACATTTCCAAAAATTCTTGTTTATAATGAGTATTAGAAAGAAAGGGTCATAACATACTATTTTTTTAATCCATTTCCGCTTCCATGCCAACCCTATAAGTTGGCTTGATCCAGTGATGACCCATCTCCAAAGCCCAATCCTTATTGGATGTATGATAAGAAGATGAAAAATGAAGGTCAAAGAAACTTCGCATTCACCCTCAGATGTCCCTCTAGAGAAATATAATCATCTCGAGAACTCCCTCAATAACAACCATGTCTTGCTCTGATTCAATCCAAAAATGGATTTCAAATGATGACATGAAATTTTGGTATAAAATCCCATTTCATGCACTAACGCGGAGAATTACATGAAAGAAAAAATTGGTCCAACCATGACAAGAATAAATGAAAGCTTGTGAAAGAAACCCGAAAGGTGTGAAAATAAGGGAGAGCACCTAGATAAATATATGGAGTGAATATGCCATCACATGCTTGTAATTAATATAAGCTTGCTAGTAGCTTTAATATCAAAATTTATTGGAAAAGGTGATGAGTTCTGGCCAATCAACATATTTATTACCAATCTTATCACAAAATGCTTGGTCAGTCCCTTGATTTTCTATAAAATCTACCTATTTAGTAGTTATCTTAATAGATAAGATTTAAGGTCCAATCTGGAGTTAATGAAAGCATACAAAGGGAATTTTATTCACACAAGATTGATTTTCCCTGACAAGGTATGTTTTTGATGGCGACATTAACAATAATATGGGAGTCTCCTACAATAATTAATTCATTACTATTCGATTCATTATCTAGGGACCAACAACGTTCCAACACTTAAACTTACTAATTTATACATTTATTACTTTACTAAATTTCTAGTCATTAGTCAAGTTATTAATTATGAGAATAGCCTCTAGAAGAGGCTCACCCATTATTTTTCATGGATACCTTACCATATAAGCTTATAGGATACTTATTCTACTATGATCTACTTCTACTACTATGATCTAACCTTTCCTAACTATGTGGTTATGTTTATTACTAGAAATTATTTATCTTAGCAATAACAAAGCCTTCCCTTTCATTAACTAACGATACACTAGGTTGCAGAAAGTATTTTTTTAATATGAAAAGACATGAATTACATTTTCTACACAATATATCAAATTAGAACTACATAAGGTGTTAGCCTTCTCGAAGGTATGTATTCAAGGACTTGGTTCTTAGGGATAGTCCAAGTGAATATAATATAATTACAAATAATGACAATAAACCTGTTGAGATTGTTTTTACATTGTTAAAACAGATTTGTCAACAATATAGAGGCTAGCGGCCACTAGCCTTCTCATCAATGAATAATTGGTAAACATAAAATATGGATTTATCTTCACGGACTCAGATCATTTATTCCTAAGCAAGATTCATTTTCATCTTCACCCTCAACTTTTAGTAAATAACTTAGGACTATTTTGTTTAACGGGTAATTTCTTGAAATATGTAGGGCTAAGATGATTAGGATACATCTTTAGGTTTAAAATATGTACTTCTATTATTATTCTCTAAATCTTATCTTTTTCGCTAAGGTAGACAATGAATTTTTATTAGATCGATATTTTTGAAAACCGAGAAATAGTAGAGCCTAGTGAGTGTCAAACCACTCCTTTCAATAAGTAATGGAGCTTAGTGGTCACTAAGCATTTTCCTTGATACAAAATGACATGAATTACGTGATATGACAATATATCCAATGAGTAATACATAAGGATTCATCCTTCGATTGTTATTCTCGAAGTTAAAATGGATTCGACAAAATATAGAGGAAACTACCTAAGGGAAGTTAGGAAGCTTAGCGGTCGCAAGAATTTTCCTTTCTTTGATGTTCCAAGACAAGAGAAGACAACAAATATTCCAAGACAAGAAAAATATTTATGACTTTCCTAAATACACATAATTAAAAACAAAATTTTAAGCCTAGTGGTCATTGAGTTCAATATGATATTGAAGTCTATTACATGTTATTCCTATCCTAACATGATATTCGAAGCCTAGTGGCCACTAAAGGTGAAGATAATTACATAGTGCTAGTGGAAAATCACAAAGACTTGAGGTTAGTGACCATTAGGATATTTTTGTCTTGCATATAGGATAAGTAGTAACGACTCGACTGAAAAACTAATGATGCTCCATTATTATATTTAAATTTTACAAGATTATCTTGAGGTTAATGGCATCACTAAGATATTTTTTTCTTGCATACGGGACAAGTACTAAAAAATGACTCCATTAAAAACTAACTATGCTCCAAAGATAGGGTGATGCTTACTACATTTATTTTATGTTAAAGACAAGAAAAGACAACAAATATTCCAAGACAAGAAAAATATTTGACTTTTTGAATATACGTAATTCAATACAAAATTTCAAGAGATGCAATACACGTAGTCGAACACGTAATCTTAAGCCTAGTGTTTGCTAGGTATATTAGTCGTGGCTTTAGGATCCTAGCAGATGCTAGTGTTGTCCATTATTTTTTTATTCGATCAATAATTTTAAAATAATAAACTATTGAGGCTTGAGACTGGGAAACCATTACTTTCAATTACTAATTGAATCTAGTGGTTGCTAGACATTTTCCTTTATACTAGTCGATTTGAATTATGTGATATACATGATATATCTTATGAGAACTATAAAAGGCACCTAATTACAACACCCAATCACATCACGACATGTAAGATTTTTTATTATTAAATATTCAATTCTCAACCATTATCAACCATGTTGGATTATAGGTTTCCATATTGATGTAGTGTAACTCAAATTTTTTTTTTATAGTGATGGGAAGATAGCCATCAATCCACTATTAGCTCCTTTATCCTAAAGCTATACAAATTATTTTTACATTAACAAAAAGATATCTTAGAATATATAAATGCTAGCGGCCACTAGTCTTCACTTCTAGCAATAAATTGACAACTTGAAACAAACCAAATTTAATACCGATTAATTGTCTAAATTACTTATTGCAACGCATAACAATAATTTTTATTAATGATTTCTTAGTTTTTATAACTAAAGGAGGGTTGAAGTATGCATGGAGAATGCTAACCTATAAATATCCATTCTATTGAATTTTACTCTATGAATATAATGACATCAAGATACATGATCTCCTTGTTGTACTATTGAGAAATAATATTTATCCTTCCCAATTACTTACTAATTATTATTATTTTAATTCCTTTTTTCTAGTATTATGTCTTCCATTGTTCACACTCCATTCATGCAAATTCCTTTGATTGAAGGATCAGAGGATATGAAAAAGAGAGATGATGAATGGTTTGTAGAAATACATTCCCTAGAAAAATTACCACGGTGATATGTGGTTATTTTTTGTTGATGAAGATGTTGTCAATGAAGTCGGTATGGTACTAACTTTAGAAGTTATTGATAAAAAAACATTGCGTATTCAGGTTGAACGCATTGACATTGTAATGAATAAGTTCCTTATTCTTGACATGGAGTTGGAAGTTTCATTGTTCAAGAAATTGGAAATGAAGGCTTATAGAGAAAGTAAGACATGTTCTTGTTCTCAATATGGTTGGAATTTGGGGATGTTCATACACGTAGAAAAAAACTAGTTGTGAAAATTCCCTTGAAATTCATAATAACATGAATTTGGTATTCAAAAAATTGTATAGAATCGAGAATACCTCTTCTATTTTTCATTATTTGAATAGAAAAAGTTTGCTTTCTCCACCAAAACATGTAAAGCTATATAAAACGCTAAGACAATCTTATTTGTCTCATTTAGAGATAGATCCCTCTAATTCAAAGCTCTAAGGGCCTAAAAAGAATAATAAATCGATTTTATTGTTGAAAAAAGTGACCAGTATATTTGAGAAAGAAGAATCTTCAACCATTGAACAATTAAAATTATTTTTGTTCAATGGTGATGTTTTTCCAATTGAAGTTTCTAGGTGTCATGTGGCACCTCCACAATATCAATATTTTCCTATGCATGATGAGAATGTTGACCTTCTTGTCCATTCAATGTTGATTAATGTTATTCCTACGCTGAGGGATGTAATTTGTATTCCCTTTTTACATTCTATAAAGGAACTTATGTAACTAGAGGATCCACATGACTTGAAAAGAGATGAAGTGCAATCCTACATTCTTGACGAACAACATGCCATTTATGCCAATAAAATGTAGCTGAAAGAAAATAAAAGTCATTACATATTAAGCTGCAGTTTAGAAAGGCTTGCATTATGTCTTCAAACACACCTAGTGAAGACATTGTTCATATTTGCAAGAAGAAAAATGAGGTAAATAAAAATTGGATTAAAACCAATTTTATTGATGTACTCTACAAGGCTTGAATGATTTGGAAATCCCTAGGATGTCCATAGAGGCTCGAAGTGGTAAACGCAAAGGCAAATGAGTTGAGGGTAATGCAACTTAATTTCAACGCATTTGTACTTAAAATTTAATTTTTGTAATATGTAGAAAGTAAATATACTATTGCCTCTTTCAAGGAAGCATTTTGAGAAGTAATTTATTGCTATTTTCAAAGTGGCTAAGACATAGAATACTTTTAACAAAATGACATTTATGTTTTTACTGAGGAAATATGGAAAAAATGGACAAAAAAATTGAGTTATTTAAATCGAGATGGGCTTTCTTGTTCTCCTTTTAAGTATAACCACCTAACTTTAAGCCAAATTATTCTGAGCAAGGTTCACAAAGAAAATTCCTTTAGGGTTGTAAGATCAATGACCGATGAGGAGCTTTCATTACTTGCAGAAAATGTGCAATCAAGGAAAGTATGGCTAATTGGCTCTATTGAAGCATGCATCATAGTTGAGACTTTTGATTCTTACTATTAAAGATTAAAAGATGACAAAATAATGAGAGGAAAAGTTCTAAAATATTTAAAAATTAAATATCTAGGTAATATTGTATTGGTAGAATGTAATGTACTCTTGTGAGAAGAGAATAAAGGAAAAATAAAAGTTGATTCTAGAGGAAGTGAAAAAATTAAAAAAAAAAGAAAGAAAAATTAACGCTAAATTGGCAAAGGTTCTCCAAATGTAGCTCAAACAATTCTAGACAACTATGTGATTTCAATGGAAGAACAAACTCTAGCAAGGATGGAAGACAACAAAGAGTTTACTTGTCAATGTGCATATCCTTTCTAGCTCCAGTCAACAATATCATCTATTCCGTCAACTAATCCATTCAATGCAGAATGTGTGATCACAAATTTTTGTAATTTATCTAGTGTAATAACTTCCGATGTAATAATGAACCTACTTAGTTGTCGGATCTAGTCTACTAAATTGTATTATTATTGTTCTCTTACCTGTTGCTTCTTCAAAAATGTTAAAAGAGACAATAAAAAAATACATGTAAAAAGTTAAAGACAAGGGGAATCAGTTGTGGAAGGATGTTACATATTTTATGAAAACAATGGAAAATTTAAGAGCTTGTGTCTTATGTACACAATAACTGATGTGCATAATTTTGATTTTAACGATGGAGATAGAGTAGAAATCACCATGGATTTGGTGGACCAAATTCTCGCACCAATTTGTGAGTGCAAGAGAAATTGACACGTGAGGAAAGACACATCCTTTTATTTATGAGATATCTTATGAGTTTTGGTCTCATATGTTCACTCGACTCTCTTCCGAAAATTCTCGATCGATAATACCGCTTTACAGAGGTAGTGTTGCATTGCATACTTTGGTTGACTCAGTCTATGTGTGGTTTTTATTGTAAAATCACATGATCAATAAATGTTTTTAAAACATTACTATTCTCATTTGAAAAAATGTACGTTGATTAAGATCACTTTAAAAATTCTATTAGTTTAATGCATTTGAACTGATGCATACAATATTTATGCGAGTAATCAAACAATAGAGGAAAACACCATCTCTTCCTCTCCACATACAAACAAATAAGATGATGTCATTCTTAACATGTCGCAACCATTACACTTGTTTCCCCGGATGTCGCTAACCATCCATCCAATGAATCTATAAAAGGTGAGAGGAAAATACTCGTTTTATAAATTTATCACTACAAGAAGTTTTCAATTGTCATCATTTACATATTTTTAATAAAACTTCAATTTTTTCAGATTTGATGCCAAATGGGGAGGCTATTGGCATGTCACACATGAACTTGCAGACAGAAAATGGTATGATAGTCGTGTACAATTATTAAAAAAACCATTTATAAGCCCCTCATAATTATAGGAACCTATAGTGACGTAGTTTATTTGTTATATGTATTACCCTAGCAGATCATTAAAATGCATCTTTTAATTTTATTTATATTGAATTTAGTTAATTTGTTTTACTAGTTAATATTAAATTGCAAACAATTGAAAAAATATGCTTTTGTACAATTGGATAATTGTGGCCGCTCAGCCTAATCAAATAATGTCAAGCCAACCATAGTCCAGGAAATAATGGGTTAGCCTAGCGTTGCTAATATACATCAATATCTATGTAATATTATCCATCAAAGGTTTTTTCATTTAATAGAAGCAAGTAATATCAAAAATTTAATTACATTGACATTGAATTTATTTTTAATTCATTAATGTTTTTAAAATTGATTAACAATAAATGTCAAGAATTGAAAAAACAAATGTTCTCATACAGTTGGCCATTAGCGTTCGCTAATCCCATCAAAGAATATCAATCCAAACATAGTCAAGGCATTAATGGCTTAAGCCTAGTGGTCACTAATATATAACTACATCTATGCAATATTGTACTACAAAGAGTAGAACATTGTATAAAAGCAAGTTGTATCACATAATTTTTGCTTCGACTTAAAATTTATTTTGAATTGATTATTGGTTTTTTAAATAGAATGTGCATCACAAGAACCTGTAGAGGGGAGTGTCGGAATCTCAATCAAGTAAGTGTTAATGTTGAGCATGGAAAATGAATAAGTCCCTGAGAACATAGGTTAGCACATGCAACAGGAATTAAAGAAGAAAGGCACATGAGGATGCATGTGCGAGGTGAAAAGTGTTTGCACGCTTAAATTGGATAGGGATGCATGCATGAGGAAGAATGGATAGATCAAACACTTAGTCAGTTTTGGAGCGAAAAGTTAAATATAGACTTAGATTAATGGCCAAGCAAGGTTTTGAATAAAAATTAAAGCAAGAAGAATTACAGTTCAAGCAAGGTCTATTTTAGGAGAAGACCTCATGCGAAGGAATATAAAGTGACATGCATAGTTTTGAGCTAATAATAAGATGTGAACTAGAGTTATCTATAGAAGAACTATTAGTATAAGTACTTGCATGCTTTTGTATTTTTATTGTAAGTGACACATGACTATTCTTAGCATATAGCATATTTTGAGGATGCATAGGTGATGAAGGGAAAGTCCCCACCCCTATATATACATATATATATGTATGTATGTATGTATGTATGTATGTATTTGCACATTTTATGAGGATTATCCATGATTAGTAAATTTATGTTGCGGGTTTATGTGAGCGCATGACTTATGGTAACATTACTATTTATGTATTCAACTTCTGTGTTTTACAACAATAAATATAATGGAACTTTGTGGTTGGATACTGGTTATGAACATATCTCATTACCGGGTTCTTGTATGGTGGAGTTAATCTTGATTCTTGTATGAGGTAATCTTGCATATAGTTAAGACCTAGATATAGTTCATGTTATGCTTTATTTTTAAATGGATATTATGGATCTGGAATATTTGTATGATCATGTTAACTCCTTGAACAAACTGCCATAAAAGAGGGACTTGGTACCCTTGTGCGCTTCAAGTGAGTGCTCAAGTTTTTCTTGGGTGATGTGCCAGCGCACCTTGGGCTGTTTGGTGAAATAATAAGACTACATTTTGGTTCCATTGTCAGGACCTCTTTTCCATTTTTTTCCAGGATGTTGCATGATGAAGACGTACCGGTTGAATTTGGCCAGCATTGAAGATTGGTTAAAAAATTTAGAGGAAGAGTATGCTCACAAATTTAACAATGGACATGATTTTGATGCATGCGCATGGTTTGAACATAATATGTATCATGAGCTCTATGAGATGTTTTTGCATGTTTCCCCCATAGAGTTGTACGAGTGGCTGGTAGCTTATGCATCGAAGAGAAATTGGAGGTTTTGAACACTTGTTTAGACATAAGAAGAATTCCAAGCTCTGCATGATGCTGATTTGACTTGGACATGCGTTTTTATCATTGGTGGAGTGGTGTTTTGAATATCTATAATTTGGAGTATGTAGTTTCTACTTATTCTGTCCAGAGGTTGTTGAGTTCCATTTCCTGTGCAAACCCAAAGGATCTTATTTGTGTGTTATCCCTTTAATGATTAAGATCTTGATCATGACCTTGGATTTGGAACAGTGTCCTATGGCTAGCTAAACCCCACCACACACGAGGGTAGGAGAAGGTGTGGTGAAATATGGAAGACCTGATGGTAGAAAGGAAGAGAGAATAAATACGGCTCAAGTTTAATGAGGTGCATGAGAGAGGGATTTGCAGAAGTGACATGAAGTCATGGAATGAATGGTGTTGTGGAAAGAGATGGATCGCAAAAAAATGAAGTTCACACATAGAACCTGGAACCGAGCCTCTCTGGAACTTCCCCATTTGGGTAAGCATGGAAGAGAACCCTCTTTGATCTCGAGATGAGAGCACGTCGATGGAAACTACAAGGACCATGCAGACGTTTATTTGATTCCTCCTAGTGACCTAGCCCTTACGCTTGGTTTTCCAAATTTCTATGAAATTCATTAATAAGAAAGGTAGTGTGGGCAATAGAGTAGCGACAAATAGATTCAATTTGTAGTCAAGTTCAAGATTTAATCAGGTAGCTTATTCATCTATGCCGGGACAATCATAGTCTATTTTATTTTGAGGTCCGGTTGGAGGTATATTTTCTAGTGCATCATCAACACAAAATGTGGGCATGCGAAATGCTGGTATCAAGTCTGGAAGTAGTACAACTTCGTATATTGTGGGAGTTCAGTTTAACACAACTATTGGGACACAAGGTAACATATCCTCCCCGTTAATTGTGTGCTACTGAGAGAGGGGGATCAAGAGGATCAGGTGGCTCGGGATCTAGTGGATATGGTGGTTCTGAGGACGAAGGAAACACATAAGGTAATATAGCTTATGGATCTGGTGGGCACAGTCCACACCAACCCTATCAATTGTATTTTGAGATGTCTCTTTGTCTCCCAGAATACGAGAGGAATTGAATATGTAACTGAGAACATGCATATGTGTGAAATATTATGAAATGTTAAGGGAATTACAGCTCCAGAGCATAAGGAAAGCCAGTTTGCAACTACTTTGCAAGGGCATGTGCATAGTTGGTACAGGAAATATGATCTAAACTAGACTTGTGTAGACTATACCGCACTACGTGATGCTTTCTTAGCAAAATTTCACATACCTAAGTTTGAGCAAAAGAGAATTAGCATGTTGAAGGACATCAAGCAGGGCATGGACTGAGAGTGTTAGGAGTATGATGCATGATTCAAAACTTTGTTTTCAAATTTATCTTATGATATTCACTCGAGTCAAGCATGCTCAATGGTTCATTGGAGGTTTGATAACCCATTTTAGAAGGGCGCTCTCACATAAGACTTATATAGACTCAAACGAGGCGTTTGAGGCAGATCTACGTCTTTGAGGAAGTTGGGAGCATAGACACTGGAGTTAGCCCATTTTTGGAAGCTCATATTAAAGTGATGGAAAATAATTTGGAGAAGTTGTCAGCTAATTCATCTCATGAGATGTGCAATGGTATTCGGTGCACAAATTTTGAAGTAGAAGGACATACTAAGGATAGTTTCCCTTGTAAATCAATGTATACCATGTATTCTTTGGATTGTGAAATCTATCACCCAGATCATGATTCAAGTAGGTTCCCATTGTTGTAACACATGATAAGGAAGAACGTATCCTATTACTATAAAATTTTACAGTCTGCTACTCATGACATAAAAAATTATAGGTTGATTGATTAAATTCATGATGTCATTGATACTGGTGTACGTCAAACTAGTGTTGTAAACAATTCCAAGGAGTAAGGAGAGCATCATGATAATTACAATGAATGGTGCTCGATGGAAATGGTAGAGGATATTATGGAGGATTGAGATGCTAAGGTTGCGGCGGTGGATGAAGTGAATCTCCTCGTGGTACCTAATATACATGTGGATCCCCTTATCACTATAGGTGTGAATTTCCTTAGAATTTTATTTGTTCATTTTATGAAAAGAACCACAATTATAAAGAATTCTTGGCTTTGTATGAGCACATGAGTAAGAATCACAAACATGATAAGGGCACGGGAATGGCTAGAGTACAACATGTTATGGGAGATCAATGTATGCCTAGAGTAGTGTCGATCTAGATATGTTTCTGTCTTAGTCACTACACACACCGAGGTTACAAGTGTCGGGAAGTTCCAAAGCAGAAGCCTATTATTACAAAATAAGAGGCATGCAAATTATCCAGACCCTACTCATCAGAAAGAAGTTTATCAAGAAACCATGGATGTTATTAGAAATTTGTAGGGTGAGATATAATGCTTGAAGGAGCAGCCATGGAAGCTGGAGCAGACAAAATCAGTTGAGCTTCCTTAGAAGTATGTTGATGATTTGAAGGAGGTTTGTAAGATGCTGCGACAAGAAAACATCATTCCTTTGTTGGGGAATGGCTAAGGGGAAGATGTCATGCATTGGAGTTAAGTGGGAAAAACAAATTTTACATTCTAACTTACCTCCTCATAGTTTGGATTATAAAAAAGAGATCACGTTGAATGCGATTTGTTAATAGATGGGTTTTGAGTAACATTTTGATTGATACTGAGATGCATAAGCTAATGTACTCACCTTGGATGCAAGGAATCAGATGGGGAGACCACCATTACAACCATCTTCAAATGTGTTGATTATGGAAAACAGGACTAAATCCATGCTCATTGGAGTCTTGAAATATGCTACTATTACCATACAAGGGGCTAAGTTTATTAGGGACTTTGAGATCTTGGCACTTGCAGAGGTAAACAATTTTCCAGCATTACTTGGGCACCCTTGGTGTTATGCGAATAATGTTGATTTGTGCTTCAATAAAGGATATATAATTTTTGAGAACAAGGAAGAGCATGTCATCATTCCTTTAATGGATGGAAAACTGCACCTTATGTGGTACCTTTGAGTGAAGAGTATTTGAACGAGTTTATGTATGCACCATTAGGGACACGAGGTACTTGAGTCATTAAAGGAAGGGGTTATTCAATGGGATGATGCACATTATATGAGTGATACTACAAGTGTTTCATATGACTAATGTGCACATGGGAATTATGAGATGGTTAAACGCAAGATGAGAAGTGCGATTACATGTGTAAGTTGGCACATGCATGTTAAGCGTTTGGGTAGTAACCAGTACTAGGTACACTAGCGAAGGAAATCTTGAAGTATTTCAACGCGCTATGGAAACCCAATGGTTAGATCAAGTGGAAAGAAGGAATATGCTAATGCATACCTTGCGTGGGATAACAGTGTCCTGGTGGATGGTACATATAGATGGTCTTTTAAAGTGGTGAGAAGTGAGAATCATCTTCTCTTCTAGATTTCTTTGGAGCAATGCACCTACCAAGACATGTGAATTTCATGGGAAGGATGTTCAACACCATGTTCAGCAGTGTGAGAGACTCTAGATAAAGGGGTAGGAGGCCTTATCACCTTCACTATGGGTGCACAAGTTCTACTTCACCTTACGATATTGCGCATGTGCATGGTATGTTTATGTAGAATTGAATAAAGAGACAGGGAATTGGCAAGAACTGAATGCAGGTATGATTTAGGCCTTTGACTATTTTCCCACTAAACCTCCAAAGTGAATGTTTTGTTATAGGTTATGAAGTGCTTGACTATGGGATATAGTGCAAAGGCTGAGGAACTTATTCAAGAGTTACTAGGTGAGTCATATCTGGAGGTACGATTTGAATAATAAGAGATAGATGCAGAACAACTTGGGTGCACTTTCCTAGAAAAGAAAAAGGTAAGATGGTCTATGTAATTGATGATGAAGAAGTGGAGAATCTGGATGTTGAGAATACTAAGGGTACGTGCAAGGTCTTAGACAGTGCAAATGAGAAGGCGTGTACGTATCATGAGCCTATGAAAATGGAGAAGGTCAACATTGGGACATATGTTGAACCTAAGGTCTCCATCATTGGAGATTATTGGTTTGACTCTGAGGTTGTAAATATAATTAAGCTATTATGCAACTTCTAGGACTTATTTCCTAGAGGCTATCATGTGTTGAAAGGAAAACATCACTAGTTAGGCACGATGTGGACCAAGTTAAAGGAAGGTGCACACCTAGTTAGGAGAGATGCCTTATAGGATTAATCTTGATACGTGCATCAAGGTTAATGAAGAAATTGATAAAATGTTGGAATCTAGGATCATTGATCCCATTAAGGAGTTATAATGGGTTAGCTTGATGGTGATAAGAATTAAGAAAGATGGAAGGATAAGAATTTATGTGGATTATAGGGAGTTGAATGTTGCATGTGTAATAGATCCCTTCCCCACACATTTTACTGAAGAAATTCTGGAAGGCATGGCAGGGTGCGAAATCTACTCCACTTATGGATTTTGTGGATATCATCATGTGAGGATTGCTAAACATGATCAAGAGAAGAAAAATTTCACCACTAAGTGGAGAATTTTTACATACACCTTTGTTATTCCTTTTGGATTGAAGAATGCGCCTACACTATTTTCATGTATTGTCATGCAAGCATTCCAGGACTTTATTCATAAGTTCTTGCAGGTTTACTTGGATGATTGGATAGTTTATGGGCTAGTGAAAGATCATTGTGACAATTTAAGGCTTATGTTTGAGAGGTTTTGGCAGTTGAGCATCTCCTTAAACATTAAGAAGTGCATTTTTGCTACACCCTTTGGGACATTGTTGGGGCACATTATCTGTAAAGAACATTTGTCAATGGATCCTCCTAAGGTTGTTGTTATCTTGGGCTTAGAGGAACCTACTAACCAAAGTGAGGTGTGTGGATTCTTAGGGCATATAGGCTATTACTGGAAGTTTATCAAAGGATATGCTAAGATTTTCATGACCTTGGAGGAATTATTAAAGAGTAAAGGAAAGTTCCATTGCGGTGAAGCACAAAAACGTGTGTTTGAGACATTGAACGAAAGGCTTACTACATCACCTACTCTGCAATTTCCTTCATGGACCAAGCCTTATCATGTGCATGTAGAAGCCTCTTGCATGGCCATAGGTGCGGTATTATCCCTTCCTGGAGAAGGTAATTTTGATCATCCTAATTGTTTTGGAAGCATGAAGTTGACCCCAGATGAAAAAATTATATAACTACAGAGTGTGAGGCCTTTTCCATGATCTACACATTGCATAAGTTTAGATAGTATGTACTGGCTACCCCATTTATATTCTATACAGATCACATGGCACTTAAGTACTTGGTTAACAAGCCCATTTTGTAGGGGCACATATGCCATTAGATTTTGTTGTTTCAGGAATTTGAATTTACAATGGTGGTTAAGCTGAGTAAGAGAAATTCTGGTCTAGATCATTTATCAAAGATTAATGTAGGTGAGGATGTCCATATCATTAAGGATACAATGCCAGATGCATAGCTATTTAGATTGAACTACACACCCTCTGACTTAGAAGATGTTGTATTTTTGTGTCTTGGTGTGGTACCGAATGGATGAAAAGCCTAGAAAAGAAAGAACTTTCCATATTTTCCACACCATACATGTTGATTAGTGGAGACTTATACAAATTAGGTGAGGATGAAGTTTTCCATCAGTGTGTACTTGAGCATGGGTGTGAAGCTATTATGGAGGAAGCTTATAGTGGGATTTTTAGTTGATATTATGCAAGCGATGTTACCCAGTGCAAGATTATATTGGTTGGTTTTTGGTGGGAAACATTGTATAAGGATTTTAAATAATATCAGAAACATGTGACCATTGTCAACACATTAGAAATCTTGGGCATAGAGATGAAATTCCTTTGAGGCATATTGTTAGTGCAAAACCTTTTGAAAAGTGGACAATTGATTTTGTGGGTCTTATTTCCCCACCTGCGTGCAAGACTGGATCACACTACATTATAACTTGTACAGATTATCTTACAAGGTGGGTAGAAGCAATGCCTACAAAGGATTGCATGACAACTATAGTAGCAAGGTTTATGTGGGAGAACATTATCAGTAGGTATGGATGCCCATTGATTTTGATAAGTGATAGGGGTACTCATTTCCTTAATGAGACAATCATGATATTATTGGTAGAATTTATGGTGACACACCATAAAATAACACCCTATCACCAGGTAAATGGAACCATTGAGGATTTCAACGAGATATTGGGAGATACATTGACTAAAATTTGTGGTGTTGGAAGGAAGGAATGGGATGATAAATTCTCTATTTTACTTTAGGCATACAGGAAAATATACAAGAGATTGAACAAAGCCACACCCTTTCAATTGGTGTTTAGCATGGAGGTTGTTTTTCCCATAAAATTCATGTTACCTTCTCTACGTATTACGCACACAAGATTTTTGGATGATGATAAAGCACTTATATAATGGAGAGGCATTTTATAGCATGATGGATTCAGAAGATAGAAAAGGCCAAACAGAAGGCATGGTATGATAGGCATATTAAGGATAACAAGCTTGAATTTGGATAGATGGTTCTTCGTATAATTCCAAATTCTTGTGCCATCCCGAGAAGTTGAAGGTGCATTGGTCAGGGGATGTGTATATTTTGACTTACGTACTTGATTTAGGAACTTTCCATTGTAGGTGATTGATGGGACATGGTTTCTTGGTTATTTCAATGGGAGTAGGATGAAGCCCTACTATAAATAAGTCTTCTTAGTGTTTTTGATAAGGTAGTAATTCCAGCTAGCTTAGATTTCCTTAATGCATTTTCTTTATATGTGTTTTCTTTCATCATTTTCATGCTTTGTCAATTTAGTTCAGTGTTTTGGGTAATAAGCACACTTGCACGCCAGGAGATGACTACTATCTAATTACATTCATGTGTAGAGGACCGCACATATCTTTAGTGTGGAATAGGTTGAAGGAATAGAAAGGAAATAAGAGCGCGTGATAGGAGTCCTAAGTACCGGAGGGGTGCACGTAGTGGTCGTGTTAATGGTTGTTGGAAAATGATAAGGTGTCATAAGGAAGATGGTGATAATAAGGATGATGCCAAAGGAAAATCCATGTACAAGAATGAATGCATAGGGAAATGTGAGGTAGGAAGTGGTAGGGAGAACTACTTGGAATAGGATGTAGTGGTTGATGTACTTTAGTGCTTGGAGAACATGTAAGGAGGTCTCGCGGTCGGTGTAATTTTGCATGCCAAAAGGTTACAGAGGAGGTTACGCATGTTGGACATGTGAAGGAAATGTTTTTAGAAAAGTAGGAAAATATGAATTTATTACAAGTATGGTGGTAGGTGGCATTGTAATTAATATGGTAAAAATTAAAAAAACTATAAATAAGGGGTCATGGTAAATCATTTTTACCTTGTGAAAATTTACAAACGAGCTTGTGTGAACTAGGTCATCCTCGAGAGTATTAGTGAAAGATCGATTGCGAAGGTAAATATTTGAGAAGCTGGATTGTAAAGAGTAACTTGTTCATGCGTAGAGTGAGTATGTGAAATAATTTCTGAGTTTGGATGGTGTAGTATGAAGAAATGAAGGTTTTTTGGTTAGGGTATCGGAAACTAGGGCAAAGGTTGCACAATTTGCACAAAATATTTGTGGTTAAAGGTTTGAGGCATTGAGGAAACCAAAGCACAAGGTAAAACTAATAAGTACCTGACCAAGAATGGCAGAACTATTTCACCCAAGAACAGGGGGCAAGTGTAAGGAAAAACTAATTGTGGTACAAATTTTTTTAATGAGGAGTGGTATTTAGAGATGCAATACGCAGATGGAGTATTGATGGGGATGGAGTGGGTGTCCCACATAAGGAAAATGGTTATAAGTGATTATAACCATCAAACCAATCAGACTGAGAAGGATATGACTTTGGGAACAGCTCGACCTACGAGGTAAAAGAGGACATTCGATGATAAGCTGGTATATGATGACTTGTTTGAAAGGTACGATAACCGATCGTACCAAACTAAAAACACATATGCTTGATCAAACACCACGACCAATAAGATGAAAGTAATTCACCAAAATAACTTTACATAAAACCTTTGCAAACAAATGAGCAGTAATATCATATATTATTATGGAACTCAATGCAATACATTGAGAATGGGCCTTGCTTAAATAGGCAAGGAATAACAATCTAAGAACCAATCAAGGTCGTAGATCAAGCCATAAATCATGGAAAGAACTAGTCAAGTCCATAAATTTATGAGAGAACTAGACATCAAGGATCTAGTCAATACCATAGATCTAGGAAAGAACTAGTCAATACCATAGATCAAGGAAAGAACTATACCTAACAACTAGATAATATCTCCTAATATCTAAATAAATAAAAATAAATATCCACACACATAAGTGGGTGAGGATAAATACAATAAAGGTAAATAATGTACCTAGGTGAACATGAGCTAAGGTAAATACCTACTCTAACATCGTTGCGAGAGGGCTTTGGAGAAGGTGGATTATTACAATGCATGAACTACCATTTTTGAAGAAGCGAGAGATTGTATAGGTGGTTGATGTCACACGTACATGAAGATTATTTTTACTTTGTTGTAAGGAGAATACTCATAATCTCAAAATTCACTTTGGACTCATCATCAGACCGGGATTCATTTGATGATGACTTAGGGGATAATGAGGTTGTCAAAGAAACAACTAAGGAATGTGAGTATAAGAAAGGTGGGTGTGCCTTTGATATCTCAAATATCAATAATCTAGTGATGAAGATGGCCACGTGCCTACTTACCAAATTGAGTGGATAGGAAAGGTGGACCCAAGTTAATAAGAGGTGGTTGAATGTATGTAGGAAGATAGCTGAGGGGACCATCTACAACATCTCAACCTTCATTGCAAAGGATATAATTGATGCCGCATGAGATGGAGACAATATAATGTATGGAAATATCTTTCTCTTGATTGTATTCTCTGAGATTGGGGTTCTCGATGGGCCGAACAATAACATATGGGAGTACCCTACGAAAACCACTTCCATGCTAAGAGATTTGTAGCTTATACTTCTTATACCATGACAATGGCATACAAGGCGATCCTAAATAAATGGTACAATCAAATGTGCGATGCCTTCAGTGCCGAGTGGAGGATCCAAGAGTAAATACCAATTACAGTAAAAGATGAGGCTGAATTTGTAGTTTATCAACAATTTTATTTCGCTGAGTTCACTTTAACTAATGGTACCAAGAGCCCATGGTGTAAATTACCATTTTCCTGTACAACACAGTACTTCCAAAGGGTGGTTAACATGTTCAAAGAGGTAAAGAAGTTGATATTTTATCTAAGTATTGTAGATCAGGAGCATTGCAAGCTGCACCGAACACTTATCTACCTAAAGAAGTGTGCATATGTGGAAAGGTATGTCTCACATGACATATATATGATCAATCCTATTACAATACCAATTTTTGGGCCACTGCAACAAGGGTATATATTTATCTTCATTTGAATATTGAACAAGGTGTGTATTAAGAGGATGATGTAAGTATACTTGAGGACCCTTCAGGAGGAAGAAGGTGGAGACAAAGAAGAAAGATAGAGAAAAGACTCCTACAACAAGTAGGGCATGGAGCATGCATAAAGGCTAGGCCATAGGGACAAAGGAAGTAGATGCAGGTACAAGTACTTATACTCAAAAGAAGAGATCCCCAGTAAAAGGAAAGTCTCTGGTGAAGAATAAACCAAAGGTAGTTCGGAGTTATAAATATGAAGAAATAGAGAGAGCTTGATGCGTGAAGAGTCGGGGGAGGAGGAAGAACAAGATCTGAGAAGAACCCCCATGTATAATGTAGGGATAATTTTAGTGGCGAATATTCATAATATGGCAAAAATTTCATTTTAGGAAAATTTGAAAAGGTGATTTTTTCAGAGCGAGTTCGGTGTCTGTTCACCTAAAATTTACAATATATATATATTTTTGGGGTTAGCTTTGCCTACATTTGAAAACATCTCCTATAAAAACCTAGGTGATTTGTCGGGTAGTAAACTACAAGTACTACTACCACAAGTAGCTTACCAATATCGTGAACTCGCATACTCTAAGCACTAGAGATTGTTGTTAGCCTATTAGTAGTTTAGATTCGAGGAGAGATGATATTTGTTGATGCACGATAGGGACATAGTTGATGCACGACAAGGAGGTATTGCATATGCGCGACAAGGGGGTTAGTTGTTGACGTGTGACAAGGATATCATTGACGCGTGAAAAAAATTTATTGCAGATGTGCGATAAGGAGGTATTGCATACGCAAGACAAGGGGATTAGTTGTTAACGTGCGACAACAATAGAGTTGAGTCTTGATGTGCATCGAGAGGAGTTAACACTCAATAGAGACAGTTGATGCCTTGTTGACACATGACAAAGATATTTGACACCTGTTGATGCGCGATAGGGATAATTGACACGCTATTGACACATGTCAAGGGTGTTAGTTGTTGACGCATGACAAGGATTGTGATAGTTGACATGTGGGAATTTTTTCTCTGACACGCAACTTGGTTCTTTTGTTGACACAGGACTCTATTTAGAATAATGGAAGGTGCTAGTCCTCAGAATGTAAAGACCCTAAAAGTAACTAAGAAATCTCAGAAGTCCCTATTCAAGTATTTTGGAAACTCTGCTGATACAGATATTGCAACTACCAACAACCATATAGCTGCCACTAGAAAGAATTAGAATACTGACTATGTGGAAGGTAATATTGAGGTGGACATGCATTTTGCATAGTATCAAACAAATGACACCTACGATAATATGCCAGATCTTGAAGATATAATTGTTGAGATGCTAGATCCTGAAGATATTCTTCCTATTGGGGTGCAACCAGGAGTGCATCAAAATATCACACATACAAATAATCAGCAAAATGGAACACAAAAATTAAATTCAAATTCTGGTTCATGAAAGAGGAAACCAAGTGATTGTGATATTGCTCAAAATTCTACTCAAAAAAGTAAAACATTGAAAACGAACAAGAATATGTGGACCATTGGCAGGACATATAAGTTTGATTGGGTAGCCAAATTTCCGTTTATTAAACCTATACAATCATCTAATTCAGAAGAGATCCCATTTGAATGTACATGTACAATATGTACGTGGAAATTGGGAAAGCAACAAAAAATGCAAATGAAGATGGAAACTATATAAAAACATTGTGGAAAACAATATTTGACAAGACTTGGCGGCGGATGGCGAGAGAAAATCAAAACACGCATGTGGAAAATTGAAAAAGAATGCATGCATGTTAAATATGTAGCAAATTATGAAGTAGAGAAGAAAAAATGCAGACATCTCATGGAAAAGGGAGGAATGATCACATTGCAAATTGGTAAGATGAATCAAACAAATCTACATGCAAAACTCATACAGTTCTCTAATTTATTTCACATACTAAAGAAAGAAAGACCGATTTTGGATTTCCTCGATTTCAAAACTTTGTATCAATGTAATGGAATGCCAAATGTACCTCAGTCTCATTGGTCTGAAAGTAGTGGATGGGAAATGGAAAAATGCCTTTCGATGATAGAGAAGGAAGATTTGAAAGAGAATGTAAAAAAATCAAAGTTTATCTCTCTTTCAATTGATGAAGTGACAAGCAGTCGACAACACTACATGGGTATGTATCCACATCTATACTTTAGAAAATCATATAAGGACACCTCATCTATTGGGTGTTATGAAAATGGTTGAAAACTATAATGCTGAAAACCTACATAAAATAGTTGTTTCTCATTTGAAAGATATTGTTGGAATGACTGATTATGAAATTTCTACGAAGTTGGTATACGTCGAGAGAATATGGTGCATCTGTCATGTAGGGTCACTGAACATGGTTGTGTGTTAGATTACAAACAACAGTGGCCCCATATATGTTACCAATTCATTGTATGGATCACAAAATGAATTTAGCGTATAAAATGGTAAACAACTACGAAAATGTTGCTAAATTAGAAGACCTTATAAGAGAACTTCATGCCTATATGGCAAGCAACCCAAAGTGATTTCTTGAGTTCCAGAAATTTGCAATTGGAATTACTAGATGGAAAAAAATTCTGAAAGATGTTGAGACGAGATGGATCTCTTTGTATGAACTTGCATGCAGAGTTCGTGAGGAGTATCCTTCGTTGGTTGGTTTCATGCACAAATATCATCATGAAGTTGATAGGGTGAGGGACTTGTTGTTTCGTTTAACTGATTTGGAGACATTGCTTACATTGGTTGGTATTCTTCCAATGTTGCAGGAGATCAATACACTGATGAAGCATGCACATGGGAGATTAATCTATATTGTGGATTTTATATGGATGAGAAAAATGGTATGTCAAAGTATTGATATCTTGTACTGTTCCCAAGATAGTTTTGATACACCTATTTTCGAGAATTGGAAAGATTTATTAGATCTTAAAAATCCCAAGTAACTATTTGAGATTTAATATCCATGATCACCTCTGCATCACTATTAATGGGAGGGACATACCACTACACATTTTGTAAAAACGTCAAGATATTACAAGATCGGAATGAGAAGATGTTCCCATGACACGTAATCTCTTTGAGTCTGTTATAGTTGAAACAAGAATAAAGCTTTAAAAATTTCAAAATCCTTATCATCAAGAAATTAGAGAACATTTCTCCAAAGATAAAATTCTTGAAGCAATGGGTGTGATGAATCCTAATTTTTGGAATACTAAAGGTGGTCATGCAGACTTTGTAAGAAAGCATTTCCATAAATCCATGGGTACAATAATGGAACATTTCACAAAGACTTCAGAGTTCAAGGGTATGGAAATAAAAGGTATACTGAATGCTAATTTATTAAAGTCTCAATTAACAAATTTTACAACAATAATGGGGAACCAATATCAAATTTTAGACGAAACTTTTGAAAGTGGTGATTTTACAAGGTTGTGGCAAGGAATCTATCAAAGTTCTATCTTAAAAGAAGATATCAGTGAATATTTCAGATTATATGAGTTATGCCAAACAATGATTTTGGGGTCTGTGGAGGACGAAAGGGTTTTCAGTGCATTATCATTTATAAAATCAAAATTGAGAAACAGGTTGGATAAAAATCTAGAAAGTTGCATGAGGTGTTATGTATCTTGCTACTCCATGGAAACCTTTCCTTTCGACAGAGAAATTACGCATTGGAATTCCCTTTGCGAAAGAAGAGGTGTGAATAATACAACTACAAGTACAATGTGTTTCCCAACGTTGAGAGTAGAATTAGCACATCGTCACTCTACGTAAGAGAACATCGAGTTTGAATAAGCTATTGATAATGGATTATTTCAACTTTAAATAGGTATCTCCTTCACCTTATTTTTATTGTTTCATCTCTTGTTATCATTAAAGATGTTACAGGTATATATATTTACATTTATTTAAATATAATTTTTTTATTTTTAAATGTGGGTTGACATCCATCCGAGGAAGCTAGTACTTCTCGGGACTGACAATGTCAGGAAACTCACCCATCTATCTACTAATCCATTTCTTGTGTTGAGTTTTCTTAAAACAAAGATCTAGCACACTACGAGGATGATTTCATAGCCATCTAAAACACTAGAGGTAACTTAAACCCTATCATATGACCTTTCTTGATTTTTTACAATTATGTTTAATTTATTTTTATATTTGCAAAATTCTTTGATCGTGCTTGAAGTTAAATCTACGTCCACATAAAATTCATCATCATCCAAATTCATCATCATCCATATATATCATATCATTATCATATCATAATCCCGACACTCCTATTATTATTAAAACAATTATTTATCTATTTTAAATGTGTAAAAACGTCTATGTCCTAACACATTGCATTTTTAAAATTATCCATAATCATCATTCATCATCATCTATATCCATTTTAATGTCATCATATCGGTACAAGTATAGAGAAGAAGAATTTGAGAATGTTTAAATGTCTCTATTGTATAAAATTCCAAATTTTCCATTATCATCATCCAGATTCTATGATCGTGCTTAAAGCTAAATCTACGTCCACATACAATTCATGATAATCCATATCTATGAGACTCGATTCTATTCTAATGTCATCATCCACATCTAATGCAATCATCATTACAAGTAGAGAAGAAACATAAACGCCATATACAATCTAGAAATTCTATACATAATAAATAGGAAGTTATAAAATTAAAGATTATATAGTATTTCAAATTTTCAAAGGATATCAAATTCAAGTTTCAACTTTCAAATCTAGATAACAAAATATAAATGCCATGACCATCACATTCAATGTTTTAAATTTTTAAATATAAATTCAATATTTCAAGTTTCCACACTCAATAATGAAATTTTTCAACCCTCAATTTTCTGTACCCCTTTCCACTCATGTACTCCTTTCCCGAATGGCTTCTCCGCTTGTACCCCTTTCCCCAATGACAGAAATAATCCCAGAACTTATGATATCTTCTGCAACACTGTCTAGATTTTTTAAAATTATTTCTTCTTGCTTTGTCGCATCTCCATGGGACAACAAATTTGGATCTACACTACCTTGGTTTTGAATAAAATTTGAGGCTGAAACCATGCTCTTTAATTATACTGCTTGATGTATTGTTTTGTTTGTTGACCAAAACAATATTTTCCTTCAAATTCTTTGCTGCGGATAAACTGTTCTTCATGGTTTCCAAGTGAACTTGGAAAACCTTTGCTTGACTCTTCAAATTTTCATATTTCAATTGCACAAAAAAAGTGATGTCAATTCAACATATTACTAAAATAAGAAAACTTTAAATTAACAAAAAATATTGTTTTAAAGTGATAATACTTACAACCACTCTATCTCTCTCGGCATTTGCAACTACTACCAGATCCTTGTCCTTAGACCATTTGTTAAAATATGCCTAGGCCTCAAGCACTAATATTTTCCAATTTGTTTAATGTCTTATCCAAAATGTCATCTTTATAGTTGTTATATGTGACAGTCCCACTTCTTACTTGGGTAAGTAAGGAATCCATCTTCGCAGGTTGATTCTGGACTGCAGCGTATAAACTATCCCTTTGCCAATAATTTTCATAATGACTTATTATCTCATTGATAAGTACTTTAGCCCTTCTCTCCCATTCTATGAGCTGACTGATATGAGGTAGAATAAACTCATCGACATGGGATTGACAATCATAACCAATTAAGTTCTCTAAAGGAAAAGGTAATAACTATTCACCATCTGTATCTGAAGAAGATGATCTCGCTGGAGAGGTATGGGGGCTTTCGGGTTGATCAATGCTACTTGTTTCTACCTTTGGGTGGCCTAATCCTATTTGTGATAAAATAAATCAATATTCAAACAAATAAATCTAAAGTGAAATGTAATTCAATATGGTAAATTATGTTGAAATAGAAGTATACATGTTGGCCTTGAATCATCTCACGTGTATTGAAAAATCTAGTTGGGTCATTGCTATCAATGCCCAAGTAATCTTCATCTAAATTTATATTATTTAAAATCGATATGCCCATTGCATTGGGCAAGCCACCAAGTGAGAGGGTTGGAATTCGAAATGAGGAGGAAATGTTTAGTGTCCCACTAGGGGCCGGAGCAATTGGCATGCATTTACCAATGTTCTTTTTTCCTGATCCTCTGGTTGGCATTTTGAATATTATTGGTGGAGGAGGGGGCGGTGCCACTGTTTGTATAGAAGGAGGAGGACTACAATGTGCTGAAAAGTTCAAGAAAAAACATATGAAAAACTAGAAAACAATGCAAAAACTATGAAATTAAACGAAGTACTATTCAAAACTTGTACCTTTTTGTTGAGGGGTAGCTTGTCACGGTGCTTGAGGTGGCCATGTTGGAGTAGTAATTGGTGGTTTTTGAGCTGTCTATTGCTGGGATTGTTGAGGTGGTTGTTGAGAAGACACAAATGCATGCGACTGAACTGAGTGAGTTGGGGAAGATGGTTGACTTTGAGAAACACGTGTATGGTCCAAAGTCCCTACAATGTCATCAACATACAATTGTATGTCAATTCAATAGGGTAAAATTTAAATGGGAAAATGAAAATACAAATTTGGAATTTGTAAATAATACATGTAAGGGTATTACTTCTCTAGTGTTTAACAAATTCAAATAGTTGGGGGTTCGGAGATGAGTGAGATTCCATTTCAGATTGTGAATCTCTTGACGCCTCAACATGTTGTTGGCCTCTTCCTCTTGATGTCACCTTTTTTGGGGAAGGGCCTCCATAAATATTCTCTGCAAACAATAAATAGTTAATACTTGTTGTCAGTGTAATGTCAAAATACAAAATTTATAGTTTATACATGTTGTTCTTCAAATGGAATTGACAAATTCATCAACACCTCATCCGTGCAAGTGGGAATTGGTTTGTATTTTAAATTTAAAAGAGCCTCGTAATAAAGGCCAAGGAGATAGTTTGTGGAGTAAATGACAGGTTTTTCTGAAAGCTTTGCATTTGTAATGTTAGTTCTTTTTTTTTTTGATAAAAAGGTGCACCAATCAATTTTTTGTTTTGCGATAGTTGCAACAATGTATGCAATGGCCCAGTTTGGTATATCTATTTGCTGACCCTATAAAACTATTCTGGATTGAAAGAAGGAAATCATAACAAGAAAGTGGTGTGCAATTGCTTGTGTATCCACACCACGTCTGGATTTATTGACATGAGCTGCAAATTCCAAAAAATAGTTGGAATTAATATAAATTTAAATTGTATCAAATTAAAAACTGAATAAAAATGACAAATGAAAACAATTTACACTTATAATCAACATGGAAACCGAAATTCGATTCAAGATATTTCTTA
Source organism: Taxus wallichiana var. yunnanensis (assembly GCA_018340775.1). Lineage (NCBI taxonomy): Eukaryota > Viridiplantae > Streptophyta > Pinopsida > Cupressales > Taxaceae > Taxus > Taxus wallichiana. The sequence continues at coordinate 794,117,191 of CM031244.1, read as the reverse complement.
TCGTCTTGACGAGTGTTTCCTTTGTTGTAACAAAGGGTAAATTTCTGAATGGGAGGCTTGTAAACCGATGAATATCAGCTGGGTCAATACCAAATTGAAACAATCGGTTTTCATCCACAGTAACATTAAATGACCTATCCTTTGTATTATACGAGGAGAGAAGGTAGTTCAAAATATCTTGGTCTGTTTCGAAATGGGGCATCTTAACGAGCCCACCAAACTCACATGCATCAATCAAATCCTTGTATTCTGAATTCATTTTTAAAACAATCTGGATGTGGGGGCACAAAGGATTCCTATAGAGTATCTTGCCCATGGATAGGGCTTGTGGGTTGACTGGATTTTCCTCTTGATTTTTGTCTTGAGCTTGGGATGCACTTGTAGTCGCCATTGTAGTTGTCCTTGAGCTTGATTGTACCTGACTGGATAATGGATTCCTATATACAAGAAAATTTGAGAGCCGGAAAGTGTAAACGTGAAAATGACCAGAGGGAGGGTATTTATAGGACAAAACTAGGGTCAACGAGGAACTTTTGGCGTGCATCAATGAACCTCATTGACATGCATCAACAAGGAGTGTTGACGTGCGTCAATGAGGTGTGTTTACGTACATCAACAAGCCTCATTGACGCGTGTCAACGAGCCTCGTTGACGCGCGTCAACAAGCCTTGTTGATGCGCGTCAACAAGTATCATTGACATGTGTCAACAACCCTTGTTGACATGCATCAGCGAGGTTCATTGACACACGTCAACAATGCTTATTGATGTGTGTCAATGAGGCTTGTTGGCGATGTGTCAACAAGGATTTTGGCGTGTGTCAATGATAATTTTTATGTGCGTCAACAAGGCGTCGTATCTGCAAATCAGCAGTCTCTTTGGCTCAAAAAAGGGTGAAAATTCAGTTCTGAAAAATTGGTAAATTCACCTTTCACTGAAATCAGTTCTGGGGATATTCGCCAGGTATTTTCCACCTCAATTTCTTATAGGTGTCTTAAAATGAACCCTGGTATAACATGTACGAGTTTGATGAGGAGCAGAGTTTGCCTTCAGAGGAGGTTAGAGAAGAAGAAGTGGATGGAGAAGAAGAATTTGGAGCAAATGTGCAAGATACTACCTGTGTCTCGACCCAAGAGATAGAGACCATTGTGGAATGAGATGTCGCAAGGATTATACAGACCTTGATCGATCAGGAGGTGGAACATTGTGCTGAAGAGGAAGAAGAAAAAGAGAAAGGTGGGAGTCTGGGAGGAGAAAAAAGTTTGGCGATAGGTTTCCCAAAGGGTGCGCACACGGATGGTAGACATGTGTATATCCCACAAGGGACTATTATGTCCTATGATGTAGATCCCAACAAATTATTACATGCTCGTTACCAGAGTACACTACCAGCTGACCAAATTTTCTATTCGTCATATTTTTATAAGGAAGGTGCATTGCCATGATTAAGAAATATGTTTTCCTAGGAATTTGAGTCCCCGTTGATGAACCCGATTTTGAAGTCAATACATGGGAATTACTGGATACGTGCACCTCACTAAGTTCCATAGAGATGAATCCAGTAGTGGATTCTCAACAGTTAACTGATGAAGAAGCATGTAATGCACTGAATAAGGTATCGGTGGAAGTGGAGGCTAGATTATTTTAGAGGAATAATAGAATAAAAGCATTAGAAAAATATTTATAATAGAATAATACAAAGATTATCGAGAGGGATAGGAAGATAAAGGGGAAATAACATATTATTCTACAATTAAAGGTTAAGTTGTGGGAGGAAAAGGGGAATTTGGGTGAGGTGTATAAGAAGGAAACGTTAATAACATATTCTATCATATTAGCACACCCAAAGTTATCCCCTGTAAAGACATATGAGACGACCTTTCATTTTTGGAGGATTTAACGCACATAATCATGATGTAAAAGAAACCCCTGGCACTAGAGTCTGTGGAAGAAGTTATGACGTAGAAGAAATAGCTGGAGAAGGAACAGATTGAGGAATCATAACTCAGTTACTAAGCTTCTTGTGTCACTTAAGAGTGTGGTTTTTATGGCCAAAGTTATCTATGACAAATGTGAAGATAGGGATTGGGTGGCAAGCATGTTGGTTTTCACTCGTGAGGCCGATTTAAAGGAGTTCCAAACTAAGAACAAAGAAAATCAAGTAGAATGAGAATAAGAGTGACGTTATTGATATATTAAGGACCTATATAAAGAATAAGCTCTTGGAATTGTATCCCCGAGTAATGTGCGAGAATGGACACGTTGTGGACCTTGGCATAATGTTGTAAAATTTGGTTGACACATTCAAAGCCAAGGGTCAAGAGCTAACATTTGAAGAATTCAATACAATGATTGGGGATTTGTTTAAACAAGTGCAAAGTGAAGCGGTGGGAGGTAATGTAATTGAAGCATCATTGAATAAGGATTTTCCCATCCTCCTTACATAGTGACAAAATTCTTTTATACTTTGGTGACAAAAGACATTCTTTTATTCTTGTTGGCTACAAGGTTCTGTATTCTTTATTCATGGAGTGATTACTCAGATTACCCATTTTCGAGGGTGACAATGAAGTAAGTGTGGGGTAATGTTGAGCATGGAAAATTATTAAGTCCTTAACAACGAGAGGTTAGCGAACACAAGAGGCATTGTAGAAGAAAGACACATGAGAACATGCATGCAAGGAAAATAGGTTTTGCATGCTTAAGTTGAACATGGATGTGGGCAGGAGGAAGAATGGACAGACCAAACACTTTGGCAGTTTTGGAAGAAAAATCTAAATATAGAATTAGAGTAACGGCCAAGCAAGGTTTTGAAGATAATATTAAAGCAAGAAGACTTGCAGTTCAAGCAAGGTCTATTTTAGGAGAATATCTCATGCGAAGGAATATAAAGTGACATGCATAGTTTTGAGCTAATAATAGGATGTGAACTAGAGTTATCTATAGAATAACTATTAGTAGAAGTACTTGCATGCTTTTGTATTTGTCTTGTAAGCGGTGCATGTATATTTATAGCATATAGCCTATTTTAAGGATGCATAGGTGGTGAAGAGCAAGTCCCCACTCCTATGTACATACATACATACATACATACATACATACATACATACATACATACATATATATATATATATATATATATATATATACATATATATATACATATATATATACATATATACATATATATATACATATATATATATATATATATATATATATATACATATATATATATATATATATATATGTATATATATATGTATATATATATATGGATTGATTTGCACAATTTAGGAGGATCATCCATGATTAGTAGAGTTATGTTGTTGGTTTATGTGAGCACATGACTTATGGTAACATTACTATGTATGTATTTAGCTTTTGTGTTTTACAATAATTAATATAATGGATCTTTGTGGCTGGATACTGGTTATTAACATATCTGTTATTGGTTCTTGTATGGTGAAGTTAATCTTGATTCTTGTATGAGGTAATCTTGCATATGGTTAAGACCTAGATCTAGTTCATGTTATGCTTTATTCTTGAATGGATATTATGGATCTGGAATATTTGTATGATCATGCTAACTCCAAGAAACAAGATACCATAAAATATGGACTTGGTACCCTTGTGCACTTCGGGTGAATGCTCGAGTTTTCCGAGGTGATATGTCGGCGTGCCTTGGGCTCTTTGGTGAAATAATAAGACTACGGTTAACCTACTAAAATTTTGATTATTTGAATTATTTAATATAAAATTACGGAAAATTGATTAAAAATTACTTACGTGTAGTTGGCCAAAAGGATTATTTAATTATTTTAGATTTGGAGGGTTTTCTCTATGAGAAAAACCATCCCCATAAGGAGTTAACAATCAAGTTCGGTAAGGAGACTATCAGCTTGTGAGGTGGGTTCAGGAATTTTTAAGGATATTAGTAGTAAAATTTGAAGTAGGATTTTAGTATAGCTATCTCTCTTCCACTGAAGTTGAAAAGTTGATTAAGGATTTGAAAACAAAATAGTGGTTGAATTCAAACTAGTTCTTTTTTTGGGTAAAGAACATTGCCGTGTAGAAGATGAAATTGCAGCAAAAGATGTCCAAAATATTTGGAGTAGAGAGGATATTGTTTTTGGCCCTACAGACACATCGTGTATTACAATAGGCCCAAATGGAAACCCTCCGAAAAATTTAATGGTGGGGAGGAAATCCAATGAGTAACATCATTTTAAAGATATGTGGTTGATGACCAATTTATACATAAACATATCACATATCTTGTCTCAAGGCTTGAGTGTTGTAGAGGGCATTAACAAATTTTAGTAAAAATATTATATAAATATTTATTATCTCAAAATGTTTTTTACAATGATATTAATTTGTATATTCATATTGTCACTCTTTATTTTATATGTTGAGATTACAAATTTAAAAGTTGGCATTATTTGTATCTTCACTATGATTAAGTTGATATTATAGTTTTTAAACTTGTTTGTGTGAATTACCCAAATATAATATTATCAAAATAATATGTGGACCTATTTATAATCACTTTTGTAAGCTTACATTAAATCTGAGTTGTTTTTATCGATCCAATTGGGAAGCCTCGAAAATTACTAGTTTTGGGAGTTAAAGGTTTATTGTTTGGAATTTCTGGTATTGGCGACAAAATACCTTGTAATATGGTTCCATATTTTAGATCTAGGAATACTAAATACTTTGAACGAGTATTTAGTGTTGACTTGATAAGAACTGCATCAAAATATTTTGACATTGCCTTATGGTCTTCATTTATGGATTCAACAATGGTGAAGTACATGTTCATCAAAAACTTAGTTGGTCTGCAAGATATCCACTTGGACACATTTGAGGATGCCACCAATTTAAGCTCAAAAATACCAATTAGTAGATAATAGACATTTTTGTAATGTTTATGGTGAAAAAAATATATTTTTGATCGATGACACGAGATTCTTGTTGCATGAAGTCAAAGAAAAAATTACTCTCAAAACCCCAACATACTGGAGATTTGATGGAAACTATAAGACTGATTCGAAAGTTTACTTTGAATTATATACATAATTGAAACATGCATGAGAAAAAAATAACATGTGTAGATCATTGAAAAATTTCAAATGCAACATTGGCGTTTGAATTATATACTTTGATTCCAAATCCAACAATGTATTGTGCATTTATATGGAATAAAATAACTACCTTATAGTTCTTAAAGATTCGCAGTGTGTGATCATTTTTATCAATTATTTTTTAGCAAGATTTTTTTTTCCTAAGGGTGAAGAGATAATCATGGATCGTGGACCAATAAAAGAATTATTTTTCCTAGATCTACATAGTTTAATCTTAAATACATTTTAAAAGCTGGTAAGAATCTTATTCCAAATCAAAAATTAAACCTAGTGGTCTCTTAGCACATAAAAAAAAAAAAAAAAACTTATAGTGTTTTTGTTTCACAAATCGATGTTGGCTTCCCTAAAATCAAAACATAATTTTTTCCCAGTTATGCATGGTTTAATCTTAAAGACATTTTGAAAATGATAAAATGCTTATTCCAAAGTAAAAATTAATCCTAGCAGCTGCTAGACCGTATAAAACAGAAATTTTTATGTTTATTGATTTGCAAATCCATGTTGGCTTCCCTGAAATCATAAAATGATTTTTACCATATATTCATATGTTAATCTTAATGACATTTTAAAAATGATAAAACCTTGAACTCCAAAGCAAACATAAAGCCTAGCACCACTAACACATATATCATAGAAACATTTTCTATTTAATGTTTTGCAGATCATTATTTTAAAGATTTTTTTATTGTTGTGTGGACATCGCCAAGAATGTCAAATTTTAATGACATGATGCCCTCATTCCTATGATACATAATTTTTCTTGGATGTTGGCAGCTTCAATTTTATATTCACATAGGAATATTTCATCATGACCAAACGTACCATTTATCGAGGATCCAGGAATCAAAACATATTTCTCAAAAATATTAGCACCGTTTAGAGCAAGTGTAATGAATATTACAATTGCAGAAATATACCTATTGAAGGATGAATTGTGGCCTATAACGCATATTATAATTCTAATTTATAGATGAATTTTGGCCTATATTGCAAATATTGAAGGATGTGGAAGACGATGTGGAGACATTTGCGATGTCATTAAATCAATAACCCAATTACAATTATGTAATTTGTCCCTAAATTTATTTGATAACAACTTTTTGTATAATGTGTGTGACTATCTTTAGTAATATTATTTTGTATAATGTGTGTTTATCAATCAGTGGAAGCCTTTATTCATAATCTAGCCAATGCATGGGAAAATATTGATGATGTCATCCATTTTTATTGCACCGACCTCCCTCACATGAGTCGAGGGACTACTTAATTGGGTTGTGCTTTCACCTACCCTCACTCGTTTTCTCACATTTCTCTCTACTATTTTCCCCTTCCCTCTCATGGCGTCTACCTATGTTCCTTTCATCCTCTTGTACAAAAAGAAGATGGAAATGGATTTCCTCTCTCTTGTGTCTTCCACTCATCTTCAAAATGTCTTCCACATAGGATCCACACTTGTTTTGAATGTGATTGAGAAATTTTTGGGCATGGATTATCTCCATAGCACCGAGAGAGATTGTGTCAACTCAAGATTGCAGGTGTCTTCATGTTAAATTGTTTGGTTCTATGTGTAGATAAGGAATTGGTCATGGAGGTCACGTCCCATTTCATTTATCCATGTCATTGTGTGGGTTTGGCTAAAGATCTAGAAGAAGTATGCCTTCTTATTCTCTTTGCCAATTTGTATCCTTTTATGTCTCCTTTCTGGGTTAACAACAGGATTTGTGATTCCCTAGAATTGAAAATTTGGGTCCTCCTTAAATTTTTCGATTCTGTTCATAATAATCTATCGATCCGATGGGGCATCTATCTCAGGTGCATCCTTAGACCTTTTTCGTGCTCAAAAACATTTTCATGCCTCTTATTGATTGCGTGGTGCAGTTGAATACTATTGTTAGCTCGTCCTTTGCATTTCTCAGAATATTAGAGGTTGAACCCTAGGGTTTCTCAATCATTTTACCTCTATTGTTCTCTACTCTATATTTTTTTGTAGGCCTGGTTACTCATGTTACATTTTGGCCTCGTTATTTACAATCTTTCGTACTAGTTTTTGGTTTTATATGTATCCCTTCATCAATCAAATCTTTCAATACGTTTCGTGTGGGGACCCATCAACCCTCTCGGTTCATAGCTCAGTCAAAATCATTTAACTATCTAAAAAATAAAATTATGTAATTTGTCCCTAAATTTATTTGAGAACAACTTTATGTATAATGTGTGTGACTATCTTAATAATTTTATTATGTGTGAATATATTTAGTAATTTTATAATATAATAAAGGATTTAAATGATAATAGATATGTTAATATATAAAAAAGTGTACATAATATTTTTATTTTTAGTGAATTCTAATTTGATTAATGTTAATTTACCTAGATAAGCTACATTGACATTACCTAGCAACCGTTATGTTTTAACTCTCTTACTTTTATTTTTAAAGTCATATATCCTCTCGACTTCAAATTGTCCACTGCACAAATTTTTCACATCGGTTTAAGGAATTTAAGGAATTAAAAATTTCTCAACCACCTCAACAAGCAGTGTGTTCATAGGTATCGTGTAAACAATTTCATTTTTCTATGATTTATTCTGTGAATTTGAGATCACAACATGATGAATAGTTTTACAATGAAATTCAAATAATTCTTAAAATTATTTACCATAATTCTACCTTTAGAAAAGGAGTTTTAATTTATTTCATATCTATATTTAAATATGAAAAGATATCCTCTTGATAAGGGGAGTAAGGAGAATTTTAATTGTCATTTAAAGTGTCAAGTGTGGGAGGAAAATTTCCCAGTTATTTCATGTCCCTTCTTTCGAGGGATGCAATGATGGTGGAAGGTGCTTTGGGGGTTAATGATGAATGTCGTCATATATTTATAACTATTAAGGGGATGTTAATGTTGAATGTCGTTGCACATTTATAAATTTGAAGAATTTGAGCTATACTGATGCAAATTTTAAAGTCGAAGTTGTATCTCCTATTGATGTGAAGGTATGAAAATTAATCTTACGTGATATGGTTAGTGTTATATTAGTTAAATTCTCTCCTACCTCCAAAAGGACATTCAAGCCAAACATGAAATGATTCTTGAAGATAGGTTATGTGAATGAACATGATATCAAGTTAAGAGATGAAGGTGAACTTCTTTTATAGGTCCTAGACAATGTGTTGATGCTCTAAGTTTCTTTGGGTAAGTAGTGTGAAAGTGTAATTTATGTTGCTTCTAAATTGATCTGTATGATCTTGTCAAGATGATTGTGTTATGTGTTATGGTTGTAAGATTTCTCATTGGAAACACTACATTAAATTCATTCAAAGGTGGTGATCAGGTTCTTCTTGAAGTTCCTTTGCACATTGACTAGTTAAAAGATACCTTCATATGCCAAGGAAAATGTTTCCCATGTACTATTTAGGTCAACTTAAAGAGTGTGGTACTTTGTGTGTGATAGTCATGTTAGACTCGATACCGTACCCTTAAAACTCATGACCTTTTTCAATGTACCATGTAAATAAATAACTGAAACATACATTGAATTAATCACTTGAGATGGACATGTGGATATATTGGTGTAAATAAAAAATCTAAGGCTCATAGAGTAGAACTTAACGAGTTAGGGTTTTAAGTTTGAAACCCTCATCATGCACAATGTTGAAAGATCATGTAATATTTGACTTACTTTCAATATATTAGGTTATCTATAGGTATTGGAGTTGTGTATTCCATTCACCATATTGTAAGTCGTCTATAAAGATTCGAAAGAATGATTTTATACATGAAAGATCACAAAACCCCAAGTGTTACGGTTTTGACAAAAAAATGAAGGCCTTTGTGTCTATGGATGTTCATGAAGGAGTGTATTGATGTTCTACACTTTTGATAATTATAGATGATGAAGCACTTGAAAATCAACCTTATCAAGGTACGAAACTTATTGAACTTCCTCTCCTTATAGTATGATGAGTTCACTTGTGAACTATATATATGATGAACTCTTGTAGCTTTGTCTTTTTGTAAACATTTCCATGCTCCTAATATTGGTACAAACCTATGTAAGCCTAGTATTCATGAAGTTTAATATTCAATGATAGTTAATAAGTATACTCTTCATCTTATTACAAATCTGAGATGATTATTTTCTTTCTTTAAATGCACTCATCGGTGGTCAACTGAAATTAAAAGGTTAGGGTACAAGTTATGAAGAGTTCATGAATAATATGAAGCATCTCGGAGAACTTTGTATAATTTATGGACATGAGAATGACACTTTGATAATAATCTTAAGTCTCGTACAAAGTCTTTCACTTGCCAAAATATATCGGAATGGTTTTACATTTAATCATAGTCTCATAGTTTGGATCATCGCCCTTTGTTTCTGATAATAACCCTCTTCCATAAGAAGAATTTAAAGGCTAGCGGTTGGGATCCCTTATAAAAAAAAACATGATATGTTTATTGTATTGCAAATCAATGTTAGATTCCATGAAATCATTAAACAATCTTTCCAAAAATTGCATAGTTTAATCTTAAGGACATTTTAAAATTTATAAGAAACTTATTCCCAAACAAAAATTAATCCTAGCATTTACTAGCTTTGTATAAAATAGAAACATGTTATATTTATGGTTTCTTTGATCAATGTTGGATTCCCTGAAATCATTAAATGATTTTTCCAACAACTACATAGTTTAATCTTAAATAATTTCTAAAACTTATAAGAACCTTATTCCAAAGAAAAAAATTAAATCATGGCGGTTGTTGCTCTGTATAAAATAGAAACATGTTATATTTATGGTTTTGCAGATCAATGTGGGATTCCCTAAAATCATTAAATATTTTTTCCAAGACACTGCATAGTTTAATCTTTAATAAATTTTAAAATTGATAAGAACCTTTATTCCAAAGGAAAAATTAAAGCCTTGTGGTTGTTAGCCCATACTGAAGCGGAAACATGTTCTACTTATTATTTTGCAGATCAATGTCGGATTCAATATTTTGATTTTCAAATTCCAGTATATGTGATTTTGGAGTACAGTAAATTCCAATATATGTGATTTTGGATTCCAATATATGTGAATTTGGATTCCGATATAGGTGATTCTAGATTCCAATATATGTGATTTTGGATTCCAATATGTGAGATTTTGGAGTCTAGATAATTCCAATATTTAACATTTTGGAATCCAAAACTAGTAATTTTGGATTCCAATATTGGCTATATTTTTAGCTGATCAAACCGGAATAAGTCCAAATTTAGTCAAATAAGTGTTTTTAGCATAACATTCCTTTTTTGTTAAATCATTTGGTGAACCCATCATTTAAACCCTACCTTCTAAAAATATATGAAAATATATCTCCATCTTCCCCATTCAAGGATCATTGTTCTTATCCTTCTTTTACGGTGAACAAGGTTTCTAGTATTGTTACTACTAATTTAAATTTTATGCAAGTTTGTACTCAACATCCTTTTCACTTTATTACTCAAATATCTAATTTGACAATCAATGTCATTACCACTCGTCCCACTCGATCTCTAAGGATCCACCCACTTGTCCCACCTCCTACCACTTATGTGATTCCTTCCACTAGCTCTAAGGGCTATGACATCATTAAGAAGCTTAAGAATACCCCAACAAAAATCTCTCTTTATTATTTATTACACAGCGCACCCAATTGTCGCCACACATTTAGAGGTTGGTCTCTGCTCTATTCACATTGAAAGCAATAATTCACCTATTACATTTTCTCACCTCATTCAATCTCTTAAAATTTTACCACATGTTATATCTTTTAGTGATGAGGATATCCCTCCTTCTGCTACTAACGATCCATTTGCACCTTTGATTATCACTACTACTATTGGTACCATCTATATTAAGTGTGTACTCATTGATAATGGCTCTGTTATAAACCTATGCTCTCTCTCCTCAAGCAAATGGGCATTTCGACAATCGATTAACAAATATTGTCAAGTCATTCATAGCTATGATTATACCACTCAAACATATATGGGAACCATCACCCTACCTTTGAGTTGGGCCTAAAATGCTTCACACTACATTCTTTATCATTGGTGTCACATTTAATATAATTGCTTACTTGGCGGGCCCTAGATTCATGTTATGCATGTTGTTCCATCTACTGATGCATTTGTACATTAATTTCTTACATGATGGTTATGAACATACTATTGTTGTGAATCCATAGCAATTCAATTTTTTCTACATAGATCATGTCACTACCAAGCCCATTCCTCAATCTCAGCCAATTTCATATCACAAAATCAATACATATGATGTCATTCAATCCAGGTGTTCCTACTTCTTCTTCTTCTACTTCTTCCCACACTTCATCCATTCCTACTAGTACTAATTATATAATATCACCCACTATGTCCTCCCCCATGGTTCTTTACTTATCTACCTATTATAATGCCTCCCAATTCTATATCTAACTCCACTCTTACTAATATTATTGATAATGCCATACAACAATACGATGTTAGCACTTATGATTCTGATGACGAGGCTCATGTCATAGAAATTAATAATGACACATTACGTAATTTTAACTTTACTCCACTTGAAATAGATGAATCTTACTTTCAAGATACTTTTGTTTCTATTGGCCCTAGTGAATATCAGTTCAAAAATATTCCTCCATCTACTAATGTCATGATTCCTTTCCAAGGCATAGTAAATACATTAGACATTTTAGCATCTGCAACATCTCCTTGGGTTCCTTCTACTCTGCACCTAGATCCATTCACATGCACTTTCTTCATACCCAATTATTATTGGCTGCATATCCCATTCGAACCCAATTTCTTTGAGACCGTTTGCACACATAATGGTTTGTATCGAGTTAGGATTCACATTTACTGATCTACTTCCTCCATATAACTCTCCTCACATATATAAGAGATGTGTATTCATTTTTGTTTCTTATGGCCTTCGCATTTTCCATTTGATAGTCTTCCTTACACGCACTCCTCTTTCTCCTCCACTCACACTTGAGAAATATTGGCTTGATTACATTGGTGGCACACTAGATCCAAATCATATTGATATCACATTTCATATGCCTTTTGGTATCATTTATATTTGCAATGAATCCTTCTTGGGATATTATCCAAATTTTGCGCGATGGTATGCACATGGTTTCCCACAAATCCCTTTCATTGATGGAGAATATGCAATGGGCATGTACAATTTATAACGCAAGGGCTCTCTATATGATCAACCTCACATTATTACTTACCAATTCTCGATCTAGGTCCAATTGGCCATGATCTTGACAATTACGATCTTCTAGACAATTTTACTTGATTCTTTTCCATATCACACCCTTGGGGAATCATGATTTCTTCCCCATTTAATCATTCCTATCTCTTTCTAATCCTTACACATACACATTTTGCTCTGCAATTTACATCTAGTATTTCTCATCTCTCTTATACATCATGATAGACACACTTGTATCACTCATTAACCTATCATGCACTCTAGTTCCACAATTCATACTAGATTGTTGAGGGTATCAATCTAAAATGAACCTCACCATAACTTTCACACACTATGCTTCATGTTTTATTCTATCTAGCACACATTTTCAAACCATTTCCCAAAGACACACTGTTGTTCTATGTTTCATTCTTGATTGTTGAGAGGTATTTTAAAAATGAACCTCATCTCATACACATCTCATTCACATCCATTGGGGGGCACATTTCTCTTATCACATACACATTACATACCACTTCATCACACTCACATATTGTATATTACATATCTTGGTTGAATTTACTCTTGGTTACTCGTACTTACATGTACACTTTCCTCTCCATGCTAGAAGGATAGTTAGTATGTCATTGTATTTAGTCTGTACACATGCGTGTTCACTTTATCTCTAGTTATGAATGCATATTTCTTATAGATCCTTACACAGTGTAATGATGTTTGACACCTGTACCTCTTACTGGGCCCCATCGAGGCTCTGCCATGGCATCTACTTTCTCACACATTATAGGTGTTATTATTTCATTACTTACTACTTCTACTTCCTAGCACACTATTTTCTATTGGTACATACACACTTTGACATACTTTTTATCTTTCTAACATGCTAATGAGTGCTTCATGTGCAACATTTTCCTTGCAAGACTATTTTCCACCATGGTTATCTGACACTTTTCTTGACATTTTTTCCATTGTTTGTTATTGTATGCCATTGTTTGTGGGTTATACACTATGTGTCTTTTTATCGTTACTTGTACTCTTTTGGCCACTTTGGCCTTGATTGTCTTGTGACATTGTGAGCAATGTCCCATGTTTGAAACCCACTTTTCATGGTATATCTTGTATGCACATTTTTTGTTATATAACTTTTTCAATGACAAACTTGCTACTTTTGTTATTAACACATTATTTTCCTCCTCCCCCATAGGAGACAATTCAAATCAACATCGGGTCCTATCTTTGGGCTGCATACTCCTAGTGACATCGTATGCACCCTAAATGAGGGGGCATACATTGGATGGATGAGTCACCCCATAAAACATCCTAGAGCTATAGTACATGCCTACACATTATAGGAACCGAGTAGTCACATAGTCTTATAAAAACCCAAAATCGACTTGGGTCCTTGACACAAAATAGACACCGTGCACAGGCTCAAACAAGAGCATGCGGGGCGTGTGTTCTCTTTTGGCACTAATGTCCTGAGGACACATACAAAAATATTCTTAGATCAACATAGTTCAAAACATTTTACAAAGCGGTTTCATAGTACAAGCATAGTCCTCCAGTGAAGAAGAATTCATCTTTTATTAGAAAAAACATTACACTTGGAACTAATCGGGGACGATAGGAAAAAAATAGGATCACATTATCTACAAGGGTGTATAATCGGGAAAATTCATGGAAGGAGAGTAACACTAGACCTCTCTCTCCAACACTTTCTCTTTGGCATGAGACCACCCAAAAACCTCGCATTTGGAGTGAGATTTCCCAAAAAACTTGTAGTTGGCATGAAATTTCCCAAAAATATCATTATTGGCGTGGGATTTCCCAAAAAATCACTCTTCTACAGAATTTTAGGAAATTTTATATCCTTTTCACTCTTTGTAAATCAGGTGCACACTTTCCATTTACTACTTTTACATACTTTCACATTCTTTACATACTTATGAGAATTTTTCACATACGCATCTTTGACTACTTCTTCACTCTTCTTTTATAGGTCCATCCTTAATATGTAACAAGAAGCATCCTTCAACAATCTACAACAATAGGTACAACATGCTGCAACACATATGCCTACACCCCTATGGTCACTTTCCTTTCTTAGTTTCCACGCTTCATTTTTGCACTCATTTCATGCTTCACTTGTCTCTTCAACACGTTATCACCATCACACTCTACATGAAAAAATTACACATCTCTTATCTACTTTATGTTATTGAGTATTCACTCAACAACATAAAGTGGGGGTAAATGTAAACACAAAATTATGCACTTGGGTACATTTCTAGGTCCATAAACACATACTAGCATTCATATGATTCCTAAGCAAGAAAGCTAGTAATTGACGGTATCTTTGCCTTTGGCCCGTTATATTTTTAGTTCTTTCTATTTGGTCTTTCATACCCCAAACCCATTCATTCCTTTACTTACCTATATTTTATGACTTCAAACACCGGTGCCTAGCCAAAACACCACTACCTGGGCGCCCTCATCCTCTATGGGTGCCCCAACCTCTTTCCACTTTACTCACCCTTTTTGGCATCTTTTATCTTTTGGGTATCTTATTTTCTTATGGGTCATCCTTCCAATTGTAAATTACAAAATTCAAAAAAAGGGAATAATATAAATACATAGTTATGTGACCAAAATAAAGGACCAAGCTCTAATCATTATTACTATCACCTAAGCTTTCTCAAATGGCTCATAAAACACTTCAAAGCATCTATTTGGCATTCAATCAAGGGACAAGGGACTTCATTTTCTGCATACATAGCATAGGAAGGGGAAGTTAATTTTTCCATCCACACATCTATCTACATTGATACATCTAGTTTCAACCCGCTATTAAATGCACTTGCACAAGGGCATCCTAGGGAATGATTGTTTCACACACTCACAAGAACTACATGGAGATTGAGATGTAGTGTAGCGATCGTTTGTAAGCTCACTCTATCGGGTGATCGTCGGGGTCGTCACGAAGCCTCATATTACATCTTTCTTTTTTTGGATTTGATGTGGTATTGTGGGTTTTGCAGGTGAATCTCTCATTTGTCTTCAGAGGTAAGTACCTCAGTGATCTTAATGTGACACATAGGTGATTAACACGAGAATATTTGTGACACGGTGAAATATAGTTATGACCATTTTCATAGTCATGGGCACCTAGTAGAGGTCGTTAGTGCCCAAGTGCCCTGTCCTTCCATGGACTCCCATGTCTAGTTGTTTCATGACGTACATAATTTATTTGAAGTAATAATGACATAAGTCACTTCTTGTTCAAAAGTTTTCCTAGTCTGCATTAGTCTCAGATTGAGCGCAATTCATCTAATTCTATTTATGTCTTTCTTGCACTTAGGGATTTATATTCTATTATCTTATTTCTTATGTCAAATTTATATTTTAGTATTTATTTATCATACATGACTATGTAATTAGGGTTTAGCATAAAATTCTATTTTTGTTAAATCAGTAGGATTTACATTGTTGTTAATTAAACATTCTACTCTCTTTTGTATTGTTGGTCTATGAAACTCCAAACCTAAGATTGGAGCAAAAATGTGAGGCAACGAGAAAGAGAAATTATGCAACTAGAAATACAAATGATGTGAAGGCTTGTAATATGTTATAAACAGTTATAACAAAAGATGGGTGTTGGAACAATATTTGAAGTGTGTTAATAATGTCAATAATTAAATAATCACAAAATTATATAAGACAAGAATCAATTACAGTCTTACAATCACATTGACCATCTCAATATCTCTCTAATAGCTATATAACTTTGTAGTATGACAATCAATTGACCATTTCAAAATTGAGAAGACCGAAAAAAAAAAGATCCGTAATAGTTCTAAGTGCGTGCCACAAATTAAATTGTGCATCTGTTTAAATGGTAAATATTGTTAAATTTCTAAATTATTCATGGAATTTCAAATAAAAATTCTATTATAACTATAATTAAATAATTTGTTCCATCATGTTTCAAATTTCATATTTTTACAACTACAAATTTGAGTTTTAATTTCCATCGATTACATAATCTTGTTTATAAATGTTCCAGAATTAGTTTCTAATTTATTTTATTTCTAGTTGTCATACATAGTTTGGATATCAAAAATTACCATTTACAGTTTTAAAGACTTTTTGCCACATATTATACAGTTCTTTATTTTCTGGTAGATAATATAGTTGGTGTGTGTGACATGCCTAGTCATCATCCACATCACCTGGTGAGTCATCTTGCCTTGCGAGAGTCATAGGTCTTAGGAAGTCAAATGACAAGTGTTAGATTCTATCATAGAATCTATCATTGTCATTTGCGTTAGTGTGTCACGTCATATGCGTTAGTGGCGTCATTGAGGTTCTTTCCTTGTTTAGGCATGGGGTTATACAACACCCCTATTTGTACTTCCTTTTTTCGATCTATGAGAATGAGAGACATATTTTCTTATTTGCATATTCTTTCCATTGTTTAAATATTGCTTATTGCGTTGGAGCTTGAAGTTACCATCGAGCACAACTTTGTTGTGGTGCATTGTTTTCAACATCATTTCTCGTGAATCCCTCTTTCATGGTATCAAAGCTACACAACTTACCATCACACCAAAAGCTCGAACTAATGGTGGAGAGGGATCTCATCATGTTAAATAGCTACTACGCCAACACCCTCCCACACAATGGAGCCGGGTATACACCTAATCAAGCCCAACAACATTAAGTGGCAGTGACATCAGGAATTTCTTGGGAGGAATTTCCGGGAAGATCCTTCGGATGAGAGGCGACGCGCTCAAGTTTCATTGGACCCCACTCCTTCTTCACCTCTGCTTCTGATCCATCATCTTTCAAGGAAGCTTCTAGGATTCCTAAGTGGGATTCTGCTATGTATGACAAGTATTCCTCACTCATAAAGAATGACACTTGGTATCTTACCCCTCTTCTGAAAGGAATAAAAATCATTAGGTGTAGGTGGATATATCGAACAAAGTATGGAGCCAATGGAGAACTCAAGAATGATAAAGTGCAACTTATAGCTAAGGGTTTCTCCCAGGTAGTTGGCATTGATTACTCGAAACCTTTTCTCTGGTTGTGAAGATGACTTCCATTCGACTAACCCTTGCCATCACTACCACTAACAGATGGGAAGTCCACCAAATGGACGTTAAGAGTGCCTTCCTTCATGGGGACCTAGAGGAAGAGATCTATATGGAACAACCTCCGGGTTATGTCCATGATCCATCCCTCGTTTACAAGTTAAAGAAGTCTCTCTATGGCCTTAAATAAGCCCCTCGGGCTTGGTATGCCAAGATGGACTCCTTTTTACTTGCATTAGGGTTCACTCGGTGTCACTCTAACCCAAATGTGTATATTCTGTGGCAGGATGACTCCATGCTTATTCTTGTTCTCTATGTTGATGACTTATTGATCACGGGTAGCTCTTCCTCTATCATTGATTCTGTGAATATCTCCTTGGCCAACAAGTTCTCCATGTCTAACTTAGGATTGCTTCATTACTTTCTTGGGATCTAGATTTCACAATCTGACTTAGGAATTATGATCTCTGCACCTAAGTACTCTCTTGATTTGCTTGCTTGGTTGCACATGTCTAGTTGCAAGTCCTCACCTACTCCTTTTATTTTTGGGGTCAAGTTGGTTTCTGATTGATCTTGCCCCTTGGTTGACGGTACCCTTTATCGGTAGTTGGTGGGGAGCTTGATCTACCTTACTCACACTCGGCTAGATATTTCGTATATTATTGGGATCATGTCCAGATTTATGCAGGAGCCTCATGAGCTGCATTTAAAAGTAGCAAAGTGGATCCTTCACTATGTTCATGGCA
Organism: Taxus wallichiana var. yunnanensis; assembly: GCA_018340775.1. Lineage (NCBI taxonomy): Eukaryota > Viridiplantae > Streptophyta > Pinopsida > Cupressales > Taxaceae > Taxus > Taxus wallichiana. The sequence goes on along the minus strand of CM031244.1, from coordinate 794,098,962 downwards.
CTCACATGATGTTATTCATTACTTAAGAGGGACTGAGATTGACTTGGTTGGATTTACAGACTTAGATTAGGCCAATGATCTAGATCATCGGAAGTCTACCTTAGGCTATAGTTTCACTCTTGGTTCAGGTCCTATCAGTTGGTCCAGCAAGAAGCAAAATGTCATTGCCATATCATCGATAGAAGTAGAGTACAAAGGAGCAATTAACGCTGCCATAGAAGTTGTTTGGTTACATGGTATCTTGACAGAGTTTGGCATCCACTTTCGGTGGCCTACCATTATCTACTATGACAACATGAGTACTATCTCAATTTTTAGAAATCCAAGTTCAACATCAGTGGAAGAAGCACATTGAGATTCACATGCACTTCATATGGGAGCTGATACATGAAAACATCATCGACATATAGTATGTTCAGACAGATGATCAGGTTACAGACATATTCACCAAGCCCTTCACTGAGGTGAAATTTCTTCACTTGTGGTTTCTTCTTGGGGTGAGGTCTTTTGTAGCTGCCCATCTTCTGTGAGCTATATAGTCCTCCTTCTTATCCTCTTCTTCTTTCTAGAAAGATGTTGTTTATATATGGGCACCTTATCAAGCCTTTAGTTTCCGGGCCCCATTGACACATCTTTCTTAGTTGTCTAGGGGAGTCTTCTTTTCTATTCTGGCTTACCATGACCTCTTCCTCGGCTTCGATGAAGGGGGGGTGTTGGTGTGTGTGACATGCCTAGTCATCGTCCACATCACCTAGTGAGTCATCTTGCCTTGCGAGAGTCATAGGTCTTAGGAATTCAAATGACAAGTGTTAGATTCTGTCATAGAATCATCGCGTCATTGTCATTTGCGTTAGTGTGTCACGTCATATGCATCAGTGGCATCATTGAGGTTCTTTCCTTTTTAGGTATGGGAGTTACACAACACCCCTATTTGTACTTCCTTTTTTTGATCTATGAGAATGAGTAGACCTGTTTTCTTACTTTCATATTCTTTCCATTGTTTGAATCTTGCTTATTATGTTGGAGCTTTACGTTACCATCGGACTACAACTTCGTTGTGGTGCATTGTTTTCGACATCAGTTCTCGTGAATCCCTCTTTCAAATATTTATCATGATGGTCTCACAAAGAAATTTTCTAATACAATTAATCTTGCAATAATCTGCATCATCTAATAAGGTTGTAATAATATGCACCATGCAATTTACGACTACATACGGTATGTCAAAATGTACTGACTTCCTCCCCTTTCTAAATTGGCATAATTAAATATTAATTGGTGTATAAAACTTGAAAATCATAATCTAAAGTAAGGAAAAATACAACGTATTGTAAGGAATAGGGAGTGTAGGAGACACTACAACAAATCCAAGAAAGAAAAAAAAATTAGAAGGAAAAACACCCAAGTAGAAATATTCATATATAAATATTTATCACATTATTTGATTTCTCGAATTATAAGGATGGAGAAACTCCCCTTCCCAAATTTTACACCCATTTATGGTATCTGTAAATAGGGGTACTAGTGTAAAATCCCCCAAATGAGAGTATGTAGTGGTAAATTCTAGAAATAAGGGGTAATATTAATAATATCATGATCACATTTGTTTTGAAATTTTTTACCAAGTGACCCCCAATCATTGTGTGTCATTCAAAACCCTAGGGCATGTTCATGGTGTGTGTGTTCAATGTTTGATATTATCTTACATCTTTATATTGTATTAGACATAAAGATCTAAGTGGAACGATTATTAGAATTAATTATGAATATATCTAGTTTGTTAAAGTTCCTTAGATTAATTATAGATCTTATTTCAAAAAGAAATTTGGATTGTGAAAAGCGAGTGCTTCTTCAAAAGTTGTGCCTAGAATTAAACACTAAAATATGGCTTCTTTCAATGATATTATGATGCATATTTCAAAAATTGATAAGACATGTGAGGTAGATCATGGTTTAAAATATTCTTAGATGAACAAGTTAGGGTTGAAAGTCTTGGACATTTTAGAAAACATCTCATGAAAACCCTAATGAGAGAATTAGACTATTGAATGTATCAAAATATTAAGAGAAAACCTAGATAAAGAGAGTGAATACAAGGTTATAGTTCGATATATGCCCTAGAAGTTAGAAAATGGATACATATGTGCTCATAATGTGGATTAATTACCTAGCTCATGTGGATTGTAACATTCTATGTCTTGTCATCTAGCCATTTATCAAATTTCTTGTAAACCGAGCTTCGTGTTCACGATTATCATGCCAATAATAGTGCTTAACCTTCTTCTCGTATTATGCATATTTCTCTAGATACTTATACTTCTTCTCAACATTTTTATATTTCTATAAACATTACTTCAAATTTTACTATGCTTCCTTGGAATCAATCTGAAGAAGATGTTTTTCATATGCTTCAAAAATTCATTTTTCATAATTTTTATCATGTACACACTTTAGTTTTCACTTACTAATTATTTATTTTTACATCTTATCAATGCATTAATACTCTTTGAGTGAAATTCCTTAAGGGTTGCACCAAGATAAGGTTGGTCGACTTAAAAAATTTCATGGAAGATAATTATGGTACTTACCCAAGGTCATACTACCATTGTTCTACCACTTTATAACTTCATGCTACCTCCCATATGATCTCTAGTCAATCACCTTTGCATACGCTACAAGTATCTTCCATCAATTTTTATCCCCTTATTATTCCTTCACCTTTGTTGGACTATTTTTAGCCAACTTTCTAGTCTACACAATGAAGTTTAAAAAAATCTATCTATCCAACTTCCTTGACGAAGTGAGAACCCAAAATTTAAGTTAAGTTCCCATATGCACATAGGTTCCATTACTATAATTTTCCCCAATATCACCATATACCACTCTAATTTTCCTTTCTTGAAAAATATGCTAATGGGATTGATACTAGGATCAAGGTCAAAGGAGTGTTGAGAAATACTTGGATCAAATCCTTTGAGGTCTTTATACTCCCATGAGAAGATGTCACTGTATTTCTAACAAAGGGAAATGAAGGCATGTTTTTCATCTTGTGCGCACTATTTCCCAAGTAACAAGCCTTTATTACACACAATAGTGACTGGAAGACATTATTCTTACGTTGTACGCATGTACTTTTCTTCACCCTTGAACTCATCATTAGGGTTGAATATCTACTCTAAGGTGACTAGCTCTTTCAGCCATTTTTGTCTTAATTTGAATCACTTGGTCACCATAGTTGTCATGCAAGTCTGTTTTCATGTTTGAAGAGATCTCAACTTCATTCCGAATGAACTAGAAAATTTTTCGTCTACTATGTAAAACACTTGCTACATGGTTTCATTGTTTGGAATGGAAGCCCTAACCACCATCTTGATGTGTTGCGCGATGCCTTAGATAAAATCCTCAACATGTGAGAATTGTGAACCAAGTGCGGCCATCTAATTTGTATCTTTGTTTGATTTCCTCGCACTACCTGCAAATTGAGATCCTCAAAGATCTCCAAGAGATCCCAAATTATGTGTTTATAAGACTTTAAAAACTTATTCTTTTTTGCACTTTTTTGTGACTCGATGGATGACCAATTCAAGTTCCCCAAAGATCTACAACAACTTGATCTACCTCTTCTCAGAAATAAGAAGACCATGCACCAATGCTTCATATTCTACTACATTTTTGGAGCATGCAAACAACATCCTATGTGCAAATAAGAATTTATCACTCTTGGGAAAGACGAGAACAACACTTACACATGCGCCATTTATGATTCTAGAGCCATTAAAGTACATTTTCCATAGTCCATAATTTTTTTCATTTTCTTGAGTGCGTTAGGAGTACAGTCTCTTCTTCAAGGATGCAATAAGTATCAAGACCAATTTGAAGGGTTGTGTCATAGGGATCAAGATCATCACACCTTTTGGCCCATTCATCTAGCAATAGATTAGGTATGGGAGGAGGAATGGGTTTCTCTTTTGGAATTGAATCTTTTTCTTGGCCTTCTTCTTGGATGAGGAAATTGGATTGAAGAGGAGATGAGTCATATGAATCAACATGATAGGAAAATATAGGCTCGACTTGTATGGTAAACCGAGTATCATACCTTATTTTAAGTAACATATGAGACCAATCGGAAGACAAGTAGCCCACCACCCTGGAATTGAAATATCTTGATAGGAAAATGGAAAACAAAGGAGGTAGGTCAATGATTGACACATCTTGAGTTATAGTTAGGTTTGGACATGCATGGAGGGTTAACTCAAGATCCTTGATAACTTATATAGTGGTCACAGTTTAGCCGTTAAGTTACAAGAATCCTTTAGACATGGGGTTGTACTCAAGACCTAGGACATCAAAAATTTCTTTGGCATAACTGAAGTATTAGCCCCTAGATCAATCATGCAATTATGCACAAGGTGTTTTCCTACTATCAAGGACATATAGAAGGTTTGGGTTTTGAAAATTTTCCTTACTTGCTTCTCCTTTGTTTGAAAAATATTAACAATAGCTTAAGGTATTTGGATAAATAGATCAGTGTGCAAGAGTTACATTAGAGCTTCATGTAACAAGTCACACTAAGATGGAATGGCCAAAGCATCCCACATTATGACATTCACATTTTTCTTCTTCATCTGGTCCACAATTTTGAATGGAAGGCCCATGGACTTGTGCATTTGGCACAACATCTTTTCTTGATTTCTCGGTGTAGAGGTAGGTGCCTTTTCTTGAGTAGAGGCTTGACTTGCTAAAGGAGGAGCGTGCACCACTTGATTGGATCATTGCACAAAACATCACACGTAGAAACTTGCGTGCCAAAACTAATGGGTACATAAGTCGCATCTCTTTACTACGGGGATCAGTGTGGATGGCAGCGGGGAATAAAAGGTTGTGTGTTGGCTTCCATCATTCTCTTCTTGTACCTTATGTTGTTAATAACGTACATGTGTGGCCTATCTAAGATGTTCATAGCTTGGTTAATTTCACATAATTATTCAAACCTAAAGAACATAAGTTTGGTTTTAGGAACTACTTGTCATTTCTTCATTTTACAGTCGCGCTAGTGGAAGGCTCAAAACTTGAAGCATTATGGATCATGTAGGCTTGTGCGTGTAATACATTAACGATTGTACTAACTATGTGGCATATTACAAGGAAATAACCATTCTTTCTCTTAGACCATATTATTTTGTATTGGGACTAGTGTTTGGCTTGCACTTGGTGCCTTTGGAAGGGGTTGCGATAGGGAAGCATCTCAAGAGGAAGGTGCACATTAGCATGCCATATATAATTTTGTTATTTCTTCCCATATATTTGATTTGGATATTGATTTCTAAAGGATTTATGGATTTGATTAGGCCTTGATTAGAATTGTTTCGAAGGCTTGCATACTGTTATTCATATAAGGATATAACTTTATTGGAAAAATTTATAATCAAGGCCTTCATTTCTTCATCCTATTTTTGTTGTACGGGAGAATAGGATGTGGAGGCAATGGTTTGGGATCTACTCAGAATGGGACAAACAAAAGGTTGAGGATTTTGGGGATTTCAAAGCAAGCAAGGTCTTAGATGGTCTAAGGGATAATTTTCCACTTGGATTAGACAATTTTTTGCCCTAATGGCTAAAGCATAGGCATCAAGGAGTTGTGTGCCACCCATAGACTGTATCATTACTACAATGTCATAATTCAAATATCTTAAGAAATAAAAGAACAGCCTTTGGGGGTTTGTCTTAAGAGATTTGGAATTTTGTCCCATGTCTTCTGAAATCTAAAGTTGAAATCAGCCATAAGATCCTTGGGAGCTCTCTTGATCGTTGCGAGTTGTTGTAATAAGGATATGTTATCATATTTCTCCTCAAACTAATTACAAAGCGCAATGCCAATTCCATCCCATTTCAAGATAGAGGTAGGTCTTAAGCTTCTATACCAATGAAGCAATATGCCTTTGAGAGAAGTAGCAAGTAGCCTTATAACTATATCATCTTCTATAACTAGGTGAATAGAGCATACATTTGCAATGTCTTGAATGTGCTTAACAGGGGTTACTTGTTTCTTTTGAGTAAAGAATGGTATAAATTTGAGCATGACTACTAGAATATCATGTTGTGTGGCAAGATCCAGATAACTACCGCCAGTGAAACTGACAAAGGGAAAATTTCTCTACGTCATGGCTAGAAAGGGTTTAAGTACTCGGTAAAGTGCGTAGAAGGTTTTCCAATAGGAGGAGTATATTACCTCTTGCATGCGTAAGATGGAGATGTACACATTGTTAGGTTGTGGAGCTTATTTTCATGTGTGAAAGTGTTGAAGGCTATAAAGTAAGAGTACTATACACTTTTCATGTATCCTCGTCGGGGTTCGGGGACAAGCGAGGATACATGTTTTTTTGGGCGTAAATTGTTTTTTTTTTTGCCTCGAAAAAACACACCCGACATATCAGAAATGTGCTCTTCTCATATGGGTGAGATTTTTGACCCATAGGTTTTTGGGCTGGTTTTGGCCCATGGTTTTGATACCCACGGTATTGTAAAACTGCTTAAGCAGTTGCCTACTTATATGGTTTTATGCATATGGTAGGATATAATGAAAAACATTGCAAATGTGCTTTGAATTCGGCTGTGAATTCTGTAGAGTTTGTTGAGCATAGCTCCAAACGGATCTAGGTATTGTATTTAGAGAGCGGTGGCTTGTAATAAAATTTGAGCAAGTGATTCTTGGTGGACGTAGCCCAAATTGGGTGAACCACATTAAACTTGTCTCTTTGAGTTGCGTTATTATATTCTATAATTTTATTTGAGATCCGTAATAATTTCGCATATTAGTTTCATCTTTATTGCGATTCTTTGAGGGATTATTCTACATATTTTATCCCTTATTTCTTAACAATTGGTATCAGAGCCTAGTTTGGTTTGCTAAAGTTTTGAATCGCAGGGAAAGTTCTATCTTGAGTGGGAGCTAAGGTAGATGATGGAAGATCTAGGGTTGATAAATTCAATGGGTAGAATTTCAGTCTTTGGAAGATGCAGATGGAAGATTACCTTTATCAGAAGGATCTTTATACTCCAGCTGTTTGAGAAGGTGAACAAACCCTCGAGCATGACAGATGCGGAATGGGATTTGCTAGATAGGAAGGCACTTGGGACAATCCGGTTGTCTTGCATCTTCGGTATTATTTAATGTTTCAAAGGAAAAGACTACAAAAGAACTGATGGATGCATTAGGAAGTTATATGAAAAACCCTCTGCCTCTAATAAGATATTTTTAATGAAAAATTTGTTTAATATGAAGATGTCTAAGAATGGTTCAGTAGTAGATCATCTAAATGATTTTAATATGGTTGTAAATATGCTAGCTTGTTACAATAGAATTTGATGAAGAAGTTAGGGCTTTATTAGTTTTGTGCTCTTTACCTGAGAGTTGGAATAGCCTGGTAATGGCGGTAAGCAACTCGGTTTCTGCTAACTCAAAGTTGAACTTTGAGGATGTTATAGGGGTGATTCTAAGCGAGGAAATGTGAAGAAAAAGCTCTAGTGAATCTTCTACTTCAGGGAATGCTTTGACAGTGGAAACTAGAGGGAGACAGAAGAATAGAGGAAACTGTGGAAAATCAAAGGATCGAGCAAGGTCAAAATCCAAAAGCAAGATAGTATGTTGGCATTGTGAAAAGTCTGGGCATGTAAAGAAGGACTATTGGGAGCTTCAGGAAAATAAGAAACAACAAGAAGAAAACAAGGAGGTAGATATGACAACGAGTAATGTATGTCCGGATGCTTTGATTCTTTCTTTGCACAATATTATGAATCTTGGGTTTTAGATTCGGGGGCTTCTTTCCATGCTTCTCCACATAGGCATTATTTTTTTGATTATGTTTAAAGAGATTTTGGGCATGTTTTTCTTGGTGATGATGAGCCTTGCAACATAGTTGGAAAAGGTTCATGATACGGAGTTAAGATGCGAATGGAAATACTTGGTTATTGAAGGATGGCGAGACATGTGCCTACATTAAGACAAAATTTGTTATCGGCAAGGTAGTTGGGAAGTGATGGTTGTACTGTGATATTTACAGTGGACTCTTGGAAGGTTACCAAGGGTGCTCTTGTGGTGGAAAGAGGTAAGAAGGTTGGAACCTTGTATTTAACCACTTATAGCACTAATTTTTGTAATCTTGTGGCTTCAGAAGTAGATACAACATTGTGGCACTATAGGCTCGGTCATATGAGCCATAAGGGCATGGAGATCATAAAGAAGGATTTTCTGGATATACAAAAATAGGTTTGGAGTTCTGTGAGGACTGCATATATGGGAAACAAAAGCGAGTAAGGTTTCTCAAGGTTGGACCTACAAAGAAAGAGAGTAAGTTAGAGTTGGTGCATTCTGATGTGTGGGGGCTAGCTCAAGTATCATCTCTTAGGGGTTCAAGTTATTATGTTACTTTTATTGATGATGTAACAAGGAAAGTTTGGGTTTATTGTATTAGAAACAAATCTGATGTATTTGACACTTTTGTTAAATGGAAATCCTTGGTAGAGAATGAAACGGGTCTTAAGCTAAAATGTCTCAGGTCAGATAATGGAGGGGAGTATTGTAGTAATGAATTTGATGATTACTGTTCTAAGAATGGAATCCACAGGCAAAAGATGGTTCCAGGAACTTTGCAGTAGAATGGGGTATCAGAAAGGATGAACAGAACAATAATGGAACATGCTAGGAGCATGAGGATACATGCAGGACTGCCTCTTTCTTTTTGGGTAGAAGCAATGAGCACAATTGTGTACTTGATAAACAGAGGACCCTCAAGTGCCTTGGATGGAGGCATACCTGAGGAGGCTTGGTATGGTAAGAAAGTTGATTATTCATTTCTTAGATTCTTTGGATGTGAGGTGTTTGTTCATATAGACAAGGATGATAGGACCAAGCTAGAGGCTAAATCAGAAAAATGTACTTTCATTGGTTTGGTTATGGTGCTTTGATGACTTTAGATATAAATGTTGGAGTATTAAGGACAAGAAAATCATTCGATCTAGGGATGTGGTCTTTAATGAGAAAGTCATGTATAAGCAATAGTTGTAGGAAAACAGGGAAGAATCCAAGAAAGAATATGCAGCGGTAGAGGATCTTCTGGATGGAAAAGTGACACATGAATCAGTTCAGAACACCCTCAACAGGAACCCCAAACTCCTATATTGAGGAGGTCTTCTAGGGTAAGAAGAGAACCTAAATGGTTTTCTCCTTCTCTTTATTATTTATTACTCACTAATAGTCGAGAGCCAGAGAGCTTTGATGAAGCAATACAGGTAGATGCTAGGAAGAAGTGGGAGCAAGCCATGGATGAGGAGCATCAGGCTCTCATGGAGAACCAGACATTGGATTTGGTAAAGCTACCCGAAGGAAAAAGAGCATTAAAGAACAAGTGGGTGTTCAAAGTCAAAGAGGAAGAAGGAGGAAAGAAATGATACAAGGCCCGGTTGGTGGTCAAGGGGTTCGCACAAAAAAATTTATAGATTTTGATGAGATTTTTTTCTCCCGTAGTAAAAATGACTTCTATTAGAACTGTTTCTAGGAATAGTTACAAATGAATACTTGCACTTAGAACAGATTTGATGTAAAGACCGCATTTCTCCATGGTGATTTGGAGGAGGAACTATATATGCAAAGCAAGCAGAGGGCTATGAGGTCAAAGGTAAAGAGGAGATGGTGTGCAAACTGAAGAAGAGCTTGTATGGCTTGAAATAAGCTCCATGTCAATGGTATAAGAAATTTGATAGCTTCATGATGGAGAGCAAGGTTATATTAGATGTCATTCGAGATAAAAAGAAATTTAAACATGACAGCTTATATTATCCTTTATTCGTATGTGGATGACATGTTGGTTGCAGTAAAAACATGCAGAAATAAAAGTACTCAAGAAGCAGCTAAGTGAATCCTTTGCTATGAAGGATTTGGTAGCAGCCAAACAAATCCTTGGTATGAGGATATCTTGAGATAGGAAGGAACGGAAGCTGACTTTATCTCAGGAAGAGTACATTAAGAAAGTCTTGGAGAGGTTTAATATGTAGGATGCTAAACCGGTTGGAACTCCTTTGGCAAGCCATTTCAAGTTATCAAAGGAGCAGTGTCCCAAGACAGAAAGCAGAGAGAAACCAAATGTCCAAGGTACCTTATTCATCAGTGGTTGGTAGTTTGATGTATGCCATGGTGTGCACTAGGCCTGATATTGCCCATGCAGTGGGAGCGGTGAGTAGATTTATGAGTGATCCAGGCAGAGATCACTGGTAGGCAATAAAGTGGATCCTTCGGTATTTGAGAGGGACCATGGGGACAGTTTTGTGCTATAATGGATTAAACACCACTTTGTGTGGTTATGTAGATTCAGATATGGTTGGAGATGTAGATAGCAGGAGGAGCACAACAAGTTATGTTTACATTGTAGGTGGAATAGCAAGTAGTGGATTTCACAACTACAAAAGTTGGTGGCTTTGTTAACCACGGAGGCTGAGTATGTTGCTGCCACAGAAGCAAGCAAAGAAATGATTTGGTTACAAAAATTTCTCTAGGAGTTGGGGCATAAGCAGGAAGAAGTAAAGTTTCATAGTGATAGTCGAGTGCTATACACCTAGCTAAGAACTCTGCTTTCCACTCTAGGACGAAGCATATACAGTTAAGGTACCATTTCATCAGGATAGCTTTGGAGGAAGAGAAGTTGAAGCTGGAAAAGATTCATACCAGTCAGAATCCTATAGACATGATGACCAAGGTGGTCACAAGGGAAAACCCGAAGCCGTGTTCACTTTGGTTGGTCTTCACGAAACTAGTGAAGGGTTGAGAAGCTTGCTCAAGAGGAAAAATAGTCTCCAAGTGGGAGATTGTTAGGTTGTGGAGCCTATTTTCATGTGTGAAAGTGTTGAAGATTGTACACTAAGATTACTGTACACTTTTCATGTATCCTCATCGGGTTTCGGGGCCGGGCGAGGATACATGTTTTTGGGCGTAAATTGTTTTTTTGGCCTCAAAAAAATGCACCGACATATCAGAAATGTGCTCTTCTCATATGGGTGAGATTTTTGACCCATAGGTTTTTGGGCTGGTTTTGGCCCATGGTTTTGATACCCACGGTATTGTAAAATTGCTTAAGTAGTTTCCTACTTATATGGTTTTATGCATATGGTAGGATATAATGAAAAACATTGCAGATGTGCTTTGAATTTGGCTGTGAATTCTGTAGAGTTTGTTGAGCATAGCTCCAAACAGATCTAGGTATTGTATTGAGAGAGTGGTGGCTTGTAATAAAATCTGAGCAAGTGATTCTTGGTGGATGTAGCCCAAATTGGGTGAACCACATTAAATATTGTCTCTTTGTGTTGTGTTCTTTTATTCGTAATTTTATTTGAGATCCGTAATAATTTCTACATATTAGTTTCTACAGATTGCGATTCTCGTGAGGGATTATTCCACATATTTTATCTCTCATTTCCTAACACACGCAAAGGTTCTTCTAATTTTTCCGGGAGATAATCGAAGATATTCAAGGGTTCTTCAACTACTTGCACTCTATCTAGTATGTATTCTTCTTATGAATAGGTGTAGTGATCTGCTAAAAATAGTAGATCTAGATGTTGAGAGTCTTCAAATGTGTTGAAACAAGCTTCCAAAGGCTAGAAATCACTAAGTCACACATCAAACTTAGTAACAAATGAAATTTAATATTTCAATGCTTGTCTCCACTGTGCATGCCAAAACTATTGGAGCTCAAAATTACACCCATCCCAGATTAGGATGAACTAGGATTTTGAGGAAACATGGAATTATCTCCAAGTTATGGGACTTGCGTACTTGAGAAATACCTTTGGAGAAGGCTAGATTCCTCTACCTATTTCTAATTCTAAAACTACTCCTAGGAAGAGAAATGCAACTATTTCTATGATTCCAAGGACCATGGCGAGAAGGAGATGCAATAAAGGGAAATATAAGCTAAAGGAGGTGAGAGCACTAGAAAGAGGGGGAAAAACACACTCAACTTTGAGTGAAAATGAAGTAAAATGCATAGAGGGAGGGAAGACATGCATGTCATAGTTTAAAACGCACTCACGCATTTTTTTCATGGAGCACAATCAAAAAAGGAATCTGCAAGGGATGTGAAAATGCACAACAAACATATAATACAAAGGAGAGGCAAGAAAATACAATAAATTGCGAACTAGGGTAGAGTATAACCACGAAATAAGATTTTATTTCTTCCAAGAGATGCACAATCAGTTACAATGGTGGATGAGGCTAATATCCTCATGCAAAGAGCCATATCTAAAGGCCTACAACTCAAAATGCTGAAGAGCATAGCTCTAAACAATGTTGCGAGCAAAACCAAAAGAGTCCAACCTAGGTGTGTCCAACCCTTTCCAATGAGCAATGCTCTACAATATATAGAAGAATGAGGAGAAAAGAGGAAAGGCAAGGAGTGACACTCTAATTCAAACTTCCAAACACCAACATTAAGCAATAAATGCTTGTAAATCTATCTACAAGGCTATCAGATCCACCTCCCCATGTCTTTTTTGCCTATGGAAGAAGGAAGAAGACAAAATCATATCAAATATGGGTGGTTGGGTGTATGCATTAATGGCTTGTGTCATGTTTCCTTGTTTTCCCTACCAAATCCCTCCAAAATATGATTTTGAATATCATAGAGTGTAGTCCACATCGAGAAAATCTCTAATAAGACCAAGAGCACACATATATGAGCTTTGTAGTAGAAGTTATGGTGATTTGAAGTCTACGGTGTAAATTGAACACGCAAGACACATGGCACATGCTAATCAACTAAAGGATTCGACTGAATGTTTGTTGTTTTTTCATTTCTACCATGTGTCATTCCCCTATTTGATGTGAAGATTTGGCACACAACTATAATTTTATGATAGGTTGTGTGTTGCACACTCAAACTTATAGATGACCACTTGGCACAGTGACCGAGTGTAAAAGATTTTCCACTTTGTGTGCGTAAGAGTAAAGGGCTTGAGAAAGTAGAAGATGGGTGTGTGGAATGATGAGCATGAAAGTGGGAAGATAAGGCGTATGCCGAAAAGGATACAAGTATGCAAGCAAGGCCCGAAATTCAAATAAGGAATGCATGGCAATGAGAAAGGAAAGGGCGTGTGGAGAAAGCATGCAGGGGTCTTAGCTGAATTACAAGGTAAGTCAAATGGCATGCATAAGAAGTGTGCAAGACTATTGGAATGAAGGTGGGTGCGTAAGGATTGCATGCATAGGGAAAATGGAAGGAGATAGAAGAATAAGGGAGAAGGGTGGAGGCACTAGGAAGGAAGTTGGAAGAATAGAAAACAAAAGGAAGAGTAGAAAGGGTGCACGTGAATAACTATAACCAAGAAATATTCCAAGGAAACAACTAGAGTGTGTGCAATCTAAATATTTGATATCGAGTCGAATGTAATAGCAAGTTTCCCAAATAACTAGGGGAGTTATTTGGGACAACATATATCATTATTGAAGCATTGAGTTACTATGAAATCAAATATAGGAGCTAAGATGAAAAGTTTTGCCTTAGTATTTGGAGTCCCTAAATTTGGTTTATGTAGTTTATAGAGTCATAACTAGGGGTCTTATATGATTACAAAGTTATACTATAGATCCATTTTGTTACTCTAATGAACAGATAGCTTAGGAATCCCTTCATTGGGACTCCCGCGACAACTCTCTCATTATGTCAGTCTATAGCTTATTTTTCACTTACTAATGATTTTTATTTGTAGATTGTTGGCATATTAATCCCCTAGAGTGTTCCTTAAGGAGTACACCGAAGTGGGGGTCGGGATGTTCATAAAAATCATGAGAAATTATCATGGAACTTAGCCTAGCTTTCCTTGTTGTCCCTTAGCCTTGTTAATACCACTTCATAACCATTTGATATACTCAATTTTACCATCTTCATATCATCTTCTTATAACACCTTTGAGTCACCTTAATATCCTCTTTAGACCATTTACATACCTCCTCAGGTGTCCCGATCTACCTTCTTTCTTTCTTCTCCACCTCAACTTTTATGCATTATTTTTCAAGATTATCATAAACATATTTTTCCATGCATCTGTATAGACCATGGTTAATTTCTTAAGATAGTGAGATAGTGAATTTAGGTTATTTCCTCTATTTATAGGTATCAATTTCTTTTATCAACATTTCACAAGTATATAATCACATAGTCTTCTCTTCATGCTCACAAATCTACCCTTAAATTATTGGCTAGACAATATAATCGAGTATAAGAGGTCTTAGGGTCTAGTTGAGCTAATTTTTGGAAGTCATCATTGGGTTACTAAGAGAAAAACAAATTACAACTACACTAGTGAGGTCTACCTTAATTTTTGGAGTCCCCAAATTCATTCCACCTATCCCTTTTGTGATCCACCCACAAAAATATATTGCAAGGTACTACTAACCAAGGAGGGGGATTACTATGCCAATAGTTTTGTAATATTTAAATGTCCCAAACTTAAAACTCCTTAATTCCAACTTCCCTCCACGTTTTGAGATAATAGTGACACACCATCCTTATGATATGGATCACAAACACTTTCACCCCGTAATAAGGATTATATAATTAAAGTGATGAAAACATGCGCGCCATAAGGCACAAATCAAAATTTTAATGTGTTCAAGGAAAGGAAATATGATGATCAACTAAGTGGAAAAGCTTCAACAAAAATAAGTATAATTTCTATAGCCACACATAGATGCAATGGGGATGATTTACCTTTAAGAAAAAGATAATGATATGTGCACGAGTGCACACACTTATCCTATGTGCACCTCCCCAACTTGTACACCTCTTTTGAGTTCATTATTATATAAAACACCTCATACTATACACGTAAGAGTTTTACACCTGTCTTGTGATTTCTTGTAGTCCTTCGGAAAAATCACACACATATTTTGGTATCCTTTCATTTTATCATAGTAGTATGTATACTTCATGCTCTTCGTGGATCCTTTAATGCCTCCTAAAACCCAACAAAATATTTCACACTTACATAAATACCACCTTATCTTAGTCACATGTCACCTTTTTGGTACCCTCTTGCGCAATACTCTCATGATCTACAATGAAATCTCTCAACATCCACATGGAGACTCCTATTTTTTGTGTAGATTTCCAAGTGGATTTTTCTAATTTATAGCATTTTAGGGGATCTTTATTTGTAATAGTTAGAGCTAGAATCTCAACTTCCACACACATCCTGGAGAAATTTCAACTATCACATTGTTGGAAGATGGAATGAATTGTAACCTTCATCCTTTTTCATTAGGTTTAATTGTAACTTTCTCTTGGAATTGTTATATAAATGTGTAACATACACAACTACCAGAGGGTGGAACCCCTTTAGAGATGAATCAAATTTTAGGAACATTTACATGCTTTTTACATCTTGTAATTTATGTACTACTCTTATATTTTATTTCCAATCTAGGAAAATTAATTAGGAAGCATTTTTCTACCAATCATAAGATATTTTTCTCTTAGAATTACTATGATATTGTAGAGCTATATGCCTATTCACTATTATTTATTATTGAATATAAGTTTCATTTCATATAAATATGACTTATGCTACATCATTTTGTGTTTGGTTCATTGCATTAGTACACTATTTATTGTCCTTATAGTTACCTCTAGAAAAAGATATTCCCTTGTATATGTGGGATAAGAATGTATATATATTATCCTCTTTCCCTTATCAAAAATATAGATTAGGATATAGAGAGGAACACTCTAGGGCCTGCACACAAGCCACTATTGTAACTAAAAGGTGCATGGATTGTAAATCTAGAAGATAATAATCCACTCTTTACTAAAGGCGTAGTGTTCCAAATCCTATGTATAGGTTAGGGGCTCATGAAGTATTACTATTATCCTAATTGTGTGGGGATCATTAAGATAGGATGTGCATATAAAGAGACATCTAAACTATGGTTGTAAGAGATAGATAAGTTATAAATATTTCTATAATTATAAAGCCTAAAGGGGGTATAACACAAGTGCTGATATGGGAATAATACAATAGATAAGAGTATGTTACTATATACTAGTCTATATACTTGATACATCGATCAATAAATTAAATAAGAAGTAATATCATAAAAGAAAATAACGACTAGAGATACTTACCTTTATGAAGACATCATTGATACATTAACATGTCATTAGTTCTCCAAGTTTAGTAGTACCTTATGAGAGAGCTAGGGTGGGGGTATGCGACGAAAAAGTGACCTGCGAGCATGGGAATCTACAAGTGACTCTTCCTCGCACCCAATCTCCCGAGGTCGTGCGGAGACAAGCCGGTGGGTATGGAATATGTATGGGATGCAGACAAACTAATTAGGCAATCTAATGTCTTCAATACGCACTAGTGGAATTTGCGAATCTAAGGCAAAGAAGGCCCTCCTAACTTGAATTGGTGTGATAGATTGGTCAGCAAGGATGACTGCTCGAAGGCTCCAATCAATATCGAGCTCTGGCGTGATTTGATCTATAGGTTGTGGAATATGTGGAAAATGACCCGGGATAGTTTCATATATTTCTCCGGATAGGGTCATATGGTGGATGGTAAATATAGCCAATTCTATGGATGATTCTCTAGCCTAGTCCAGAATTCCCTAGCTCTGTTAGCTGTTGTGTCTAGCAAGGATAATTGTTCGATGATGATAGGTGGAAGTGGAGTAGACCGGAATACTAGTGTGCGTAGGCCAGTGTCTATGTCTAATTCTCCTATGGATTCGTTGGCAATGTGGGTTTTTGGATCAAAATCGTAGACTCTTAGTTGTTGTGGACATGTTATGGTCATGCGTGGAATCAAGTCCTAATCCCTAGTATCCAGTAATCGTATGCTTTCTCAGCTTCTATATTTAGGATCAATAACTGTGTGATTTTCTCAGAATATCTTACAGGCGTTCTTGCAACCTGGATTCTTAGGCTGGTATCTATATCTGTAAGAGTGTCTCCTTCACCTGGCTATGGGACCAAAGGATCACAACCAAAGGTTTGTTCTCTTTCAAACCCTTCTACAGTCATATGAATGTTGTCTAGTGTAATCTGTAGTTCGGTTGATTTGACCAAAATGTGTGTGCTTGGTCGTCTTCTACGTTTAACCCACTCAATTGGGAATTGATTTCTTGCAAGCTTATTGTTATTTGGAAGACTTGAATCCTGAGATTTTGATCTATATTAGTTATTGCTGTGATGAGATTGGGTTGAGGCATGATTGTCTCAAATACGTATTCTCTGGGCTCTCTAGGTCCCGTGATTGTCATACAAAACAACAAAGTAAAACGAACTACAGTAAAATGAAACTTAACTATGTCGAATATACCTATATATGATTTCTCTATTTTTTGTGTTTTCTGATGAACTTTACGAATTTAAGAAAGCAACTATTTAAAATATCTAGAAATGACAACTAAAATAATCAATTTAAAACATACAAAATAACTGAGTGTAGCTATTTGTCTGTGCAATTTGTAGATCTATTCTAAACAATAAAATAGCTTATCTAATCTATTTGCAAGATTCACGATCCTACCTCAGAAGTGAGGAGTGAATCATAGTTTCTAAACTATCAATCCCCACAGCTTCCCTGGCAACATCAAGAATAAAATATACTGAAATAAAACAATTAACTACTCTATTTGATATGATTTTAACTAGAACTTTGAAAGCTAGAACCTGGATTCTGCAGAATAGTGTCAAATCCGATGGTGTGTGTGATCTTGTCCCCTCAGTGTGATCTCCTCATTCCTTCGTGTTCACATGGATCTAGAAAAGCATGTAATGCTAGCATCAACAGAAGTAGATATTGGGACAAAGGCAGCTCAGAATACAGACTGAATACAATGCGAGTAGGAGAGGGATAGCGCAAGAGTACAGGGCTTGGCTTATGCAATTCCTAGCGGGATCTATTGCGAGTCATGCAACATGAAGCGTCCAGAACCTGAAACTATCCTATTTGAGGAGAAAAACCTGCAACTTTAATGGCTTCCTAAGCTATTCTACTCCAATGGATTGGATGAAATAACAACACTGCTGCACAAGATGGATTTGTGGCTTACCAACAGTAAAACAATGCTAACAAAGCATGCAATGAACTAAACTATGAATCCTAAGCAAAATAAAAGACTGAATTACTGAAATGAGAAGATGAGAAGTGAATGAGGGGCCATTTGCTTGAGCACAAGCCAACTATTTATAGCATTTGCATTTACCCAAGGTAAAAGCCAAATGGAACTCTTAAACTATAAACAATGGCAAAACACTATTCTAGGGAACCAGAATCATAAATGCAAGCTTATGGCGGTGAAAGAAAGCTGGTAAAACATTGAATTTACGTGAGTCATGTTAAAAGAGCTTTCTAGAAAATGTGTAAAGGACCGCTGCCCTGAGCAGGGCGGTGGTTACAGGACCGCCACCATATTTAGGGGGGCGGTCACAAGACCGCCGCCCAGGTAGGGCGGCGGTTTTCACACCAAGAGAAAAAGGCTAAGAAAAGAGGGGAAAAGGGAAAAACAAAGCATGCGGGGCTAAGCGGGGCATGCGGGATGTTAACGCACACTTGGAGAGCTTTTCTGGATCCCGAACACCTTACGAGGAGACCTATATCATCATTGGGGCACGTGTCACGTTGTTCCGGCAGTACAATACCTTACAATTTTGGGTACGTACATATTGCCCCCTCGGAGAAGCGTTTTAGCCATGAAGAGGCGTAAAACGGTGGGTCCAAGTATGGCAGTCCCGAAATGGGAAGTTAGAAGTTATACCTGATACATCCGTGTGTTGAAATGACGCCATCCAAAATTCTCGTTACCTGCAAAATGAAAAGAGAACTCAAGTGTAGATAGACACAATAGTTTGAAAATAAACGCTAAAATAACAGGAATGAGAACGTACCATTTGTGCGGGATAGGAACTTACCTCGTCGCGCTCCAAACTCGTGAAAATTCATTTTAAAACAAATCGAGCGCTATATATATGAAAGTGGGCCCATTTTCCTATTCATTTGTGCGAGTCGATTTGATTGATTTTGAGCTCTGGGACCCACGATGACGGTTTCTTGCGTGAGTAGAGTCAAAATGTCGTGACGAGATAGCGATCATGCCTCCACGTGTGGCACATCGACCCGTGAGATCACAAAAAGTTATTTTTCTTGATTTATCCTTTTACCACCTTAAATTTTAAATGCTAAATACTTTGTCATGGGGGGGTAATTTTTGAAAATGTTAGTGTTGAAAGGTCCACCTAGGGGGGGCGCCTACTGGGTAGGATTTGTTTTTAGGTAAAATGGTCATTTTTTACGTTTTTTAGGCTTTTTAAATTTAAAAACTCACGTGGGCTTTCGGACCATGACCACCGCCCTGCCCAGGGCGGTGGTTACATGACCGCCACCCTTATAGGTGCAGGCGGTTACAAAACCGCCCCCTACTCAGGTGGCGGTTTTGTACAAAATGCAAAAGGAACCTCTTTTTGAGATTGTGTTTGTATTTTTAGCATTTCTACGTGCTTTCATGATTTTCCAGTATTACTTGGATGCTAACTTGCTTTGTTTTGTGTGTTTTTGGGTGTATGCAGGCGAGAGAGAGTATATCCGGTGGAGTAGAGAGAGGGAGTGTGATTGGCTCCTAGGGGTTCTAGATGCCCTCTCACAGGATGAGGACACTCTTCAGTCGGGCTGGGATACTACGCATTTCATGCGTGCCCCACATTACACCATCTAGTCACATCCTTTGTGACTTGTTCTCATACTAGGATGTAGATCGGAACACCTTCCGATTGCCAGGGGTCCGCGGTGAGTGGACTATTACACTGGAGGATGTCTATCATATTCTGGGGGTCCCGATCATCAGGAGATGACTCACCCTAGAGACAGCAGGCTCACGGGCACAGATTGCATAGTGGGCCACATATATGGGAGATGCAGTCATCTCCACGGGGTCGAAGAAGGGGGTGAGAGTTTGATCTATTCCTTCTTTTCCCATCCCCCTACTTCACCAGGCCATCATGGGGATCCTTGCCTCGAGACTGATCGGGGACAAGGGAGGAGATACATTATTATACTGCTGGTCCCCCATTATTGCACAGATAGAGGGGCATGGTCGGATATATGCCTAGGGAGCTAGATATTCTTGGGACCACCTACCATGACTTATACAGGGTGGTCCGTTTATAGGGGTAGTCCTTGAGCCATCCGACCCTAGTCATGAGTTGGGTCTATGAGCATTTCATCCCTTATGGCAGGGGTGTGGAGGTGGCAGATCCTGGAGCTGTGAGGGCAGCCAGATGGACAGACATGTCGGTGCTTAGAGCACCTCATCAGCCAGTTGCCTCCCTGACTACTGCCGACATGGAGGCCACACCATACCAGACTATGGCAGGCATATGGGGTGAGGAGGCTCTTACCTTGATCTCCTGCTCCACGACAGGGTAGCTTATTGATAGAGTGGGGCGAGTGGAGATGCACCCCTTTGGCCGTGTTCCTCAGCAGTTTGGCTTACCATACATGGGTATGCTTCCCCTAGTGGCGCCAGTATACAGATCAGTCCAAGAGGCCAGAGGGGGGCCTAGAGGCTGGGGTTGGACAGTGGTTACTCCTGGCATTCCTATTGCAGCCAGGAGGATAGTTCGTGCCAGAGGGAGAGCCGGTGTGCCTCAGGCACCTTTGCTTCAGATTGCGCGGGTCCTGCCCATAGCAGCGATGACCCATTGAGGTAGACTCGAGTCTGAGGAGTTTACGGGGGGGAGACAGAGGAGGAGACCGAGGACAGTGATCCTGAGTGGCATGATACCCAGGATATCATGCAGGCGGAGAGGGCCGAGCAGAGTGCAGAGAGGGTGACTCTGGTTTCAGAGGAGCCACTCTCCCAGGGCCATGGGGAGGATGAGTCTATTGCGGGGCGTTACGTTGCTCCAGCCACAGGAGCAGCCCCTCAGTCGGTAGCGGCATCCGTGGCGGGCGCTGATCCCATAGATCCATCTTGGAGGCCTGGTGATCCGAGTAAGTTACCCTCTCTCCCTTCTAGTGTTTGTTTCTTTGTTAGGATCTCCTTAGTTGCTATCTTGTATCTTTTAATTTCTTGTTTGGTTTCTAATTTGTTTTCTCCTTTGTTTGCAGAGACCACCGATGAGTGGCGGGACTTGATTCGCAGGGTATGCACTGATACCCTGATGATCCCCATGGAGAGGACCCGCGCAGAGCTGTCCATGGATGTTGGGGAGCCTTCAGCAGCTGGTAGACATACCGATGTCTTCGCTCCAGTCTGGCATGTGGCCAGGATGGTATCGACCCTTCGCACAGAGTTAGCGGGGTATAGGACGGCTGAGCGCTTGATGAGGAGCCATTCTCGTGGTGAGACTGTGGCTGCCCCTCGGGATCCTAAGCCCTCATGCATTCAGAGCACCGGCGTAGCCGGAGTCCTAGGCATGGGCGTGCACCTTTAGAGGGGTCTCATAGGGATTGAGAAGCCACTTGGCTCTCGTAGATTTTGTACTATATATTCTTTTGTATATCCCGGGCTCTTTGAGCGTTTTGACCATGCTTAGTGCATGATGGCATTGTATATAAACATTGATTATTTATATATATGCATTCGTTCTGGATCAAAATCTTGGCATTCATGGCTTTCTTTCTATTTCCAGTTTCTTCATGTATGCTATGATGTATGTTTATATGTTTTTTTAGAATATATGCAATGGTGAACAAATGATGCAAGTGTTTTACTTTCCTTTTGTGTTTCATGATGCCAATATATGATGATGTAGATATAATGTGATTTTGAATCTTAGTTTCTGTAAGCAATTTTGGATACTTTATGTTTGTTTTGGCAAAGTGATGAGAATAAACCAGTATAATGAACAGATAAACCTGCCCCTACCCCCAACTCCACGCAACTAGTAAGATGCGAGGGCTTATCACCAAGAGTTGGGAAGGGCGCAAGTTATGAGGTGTAGTGAAATGATAGTGATGAAAGACAGACAAAGCTTCAGCGGAACCAAATTAGGACACCACAAGTCTACTCCACTCGAGTGACTTCATAGTTTTGGATGCAGCTTGCTTTGCAGTTTATCCAGACTTAGACCCGTAGATGGCCACATAGTAGACAAAATCGGGTTTTTAGGATTTTAACTCTCTGGGATTTTGAACATCTGATTCATTTGTTTTGACTCAAAGTTTCAAAGTTTGAATTGTTTGTGTATGACCTTTTGCATTTAATTGTTGAGAGGACCCCCTACACTTTGCCCCATGCTACTAGTAAGAAGCATGGGTTTATCACCGTGGGAAAAGCATAGGCGAGTAAGGGCATTTCCATCCTTCCCCAACCCTACGTCACTAGTAAGAGACGCAAGCTCATCACCAAAGGTTGGTGGGGCAAGGAAATGTGTAAAATTAAAATTTTCTGTTTGATCAATGTTTGACTTGTTTATTTGAGTAAAATGTCAGTATGTTTTTATTTCCAAAGAGATATACATATGGGATAGATGTGACACCATGAAGCTTCTAGTAATGCAGGACCATAGGCAAGACACCTACCCTAAGAATAAACCAACAATGAGAATAAACTTGCAGATCTTGGTATGGTTACCGTTAAGACTTCGTCATGTCTAGCTTTATTTGATAAAATGATTCCGAGATAATTTGATGATATCATGAAAATGGAGAAGTATGATTAGAGAGTTTATGCCAACAACATCATGAGTTTGTAATGAATTGCTTTGAGAATAGATTCCTTGATCACAATTTGTGTACGAAACAAGTGGACAATATGATCCTAATCTATATGAAAATGCAATGTAGATAGATATATAAGTAGTGCTAGTTGCTTACGCGTAGAAACGCTTGAGGTGTAGGGAATTGACTGTTTCGCCAAATTCCTCACCTTCTAGCGTACATAAGAGGTATGCACCATTTCCATAGTCCTTCATGACTCGGTATGGGCCCAACCATTTAGGCCGGAACTTCCTTCCTTCACCGGTCTTCTTGTCGATCCGGCTATCTAGCCTTAGAACTAGATCACCTTCATATATGTCACGTTCATAGACTTTCTTGTTATATTGCCGGCACATCCAACAAAGATAGACTCGTGACGCGTTGTTCAAAGATCTAACCTAGCTTCATCTAGGCTTTCTAATTGGGAGAGACGTGCTTCTCTGTAAGCGTCTTCATCCAGAATCCCTTGTAATGAAATGCGGAGACTGGGTATTTCAACCTCGAGTGGGAGAACTGCCTCTACCCCGAATACTAGTGAGAAAGGAGTTGCTCCCGTTGGTGTTCTTATTGAGGTTCGGTGGGCCCATAAGGCTGGATATAACTTTAAGTGCCAATCTCATTTGTTTTCTTTCACCATTTTAAGGAGAATAGCTTTTAGTGTTTTATTTCACTCACTTCACTGTCCGTTGGCTTGAGGGTAATACAAGGAAGCCGTATGATGGCTTATCTTAAATTTATTGCATAGTTTGAACCTCTTCATTCTTAAAAGAAGTTCCATTATCGGAGATAATGATTTGCGGGATACCGTACCTGCAAATGATTTGGTTCAAAATGAACTTGGCGATTACAGAACCAGGTACAGTAGTAAGAGGCATAGCCTCTACCCATTTGGTAAAATATTCGGTGGCCGTGATTATAAAACTATGGCCGTCTATGGACGAGGGAGAGAATTTTCCTATTAAATCTAGGCCCCATGTAGAAAAGGGCCATGGAGTAGCGATTGGTTGCAGAGCTTATGCCAGCATATGGATCTCATGGGAGAATTCTTGGCACTTATGACACCTGCGTACGAACTCTACTGCGTCGTGTTCTAGAGTAGGCCAGAAATAGCCCATTCGATGTATTTTACGAGCGGTGGCATGACCACCAAAGTGGCCTCCACACATTCCACTGTGGGATTCATGGAGAATCTTCTTGGATTCTTCCATGTCGACACATCTTAGGAGCATTCCATCGAACGCTTTCCGATAGAGCACTTGCTCTATAATGATGTATTTAGCTATAATAATACATAACCGCCTTCTTTGTTGCGGTGTAGCTCCTTCTGGATACGTATGGTCCATGATATAATTAATGATATCAATGTACCAGGGACACTCAGAGATAGAGGGTCGGGTTTTGATGTAGTATACGCACTCATCTAGAAAATCTAAATCTACTAAATCGCCTCCATCTAATGGGTTATCAGCTAACCAATCTGTGATGATTTGTCCTTTAACCGACTTCTGATTTACAAATGTTAATTCGAATTCCCCCATTAAGGTTATAAAACATCCAGCATTTTTAGACAAGGACCCTTGTGTGAGGAAAGTTTGTAAATGGTCTTTTTACCATGACCCTTGTTTCTTGATTTAGCATATAATGTCTTAGGCGTTTGGTTGCAAAAACTATGGTGAGGCATTCTCGTTCTGCTTGGGTATAACATGTTTCATAGTCGAGCAACATTCGGCTAATGAAATAAATCGTGCATTCTCTCTTGTCATCGTCTTCTTGAGCTAGCATGCAGGCTAGCGAGACATTGGTAGCTCGTGAGTATAAAATTAATGGGCAGGTGATCTAACTTAGGTGGCATTAGCGTAGGTGGTGACAACAAGAAACGCTTAACTGCGTCGAAAGCTTTATTGCAATCTTCAGTCCAATCGATGCTATAGTCTTTCTTGAGTAAATTGTTGATTGGATGTATGGCGAAACTTAAGTCCGGATGAATCTTCGGATTGCACCCAGCTTTCCGAGAAACGACCTGATTCCAGATTCATCCGAAGGTGGAACCATTTCGAGGACAGCCCGAATTTTGGTTGGGTCAACATCTATCCCTCGTGATGATATGATGTAACCTAGGAGCTTCCCTCTGTTACACCAAAGACGCATTTTTCTAGATTTAGTGTGACTCCGTACTCTATCAGACGTGAGAGAATGACGCGGAGTATTTCCGGATGGTCACAACGCTTCTTGGCCTTAGCCAACAAGTCATCTACATAGGATTCCACTATTTTATGAATTAAATCATGAAATATATATGTCATAGCTCGCTGGTATGTAGCACCAGCATTCTTGAGACCAAATGGCATGACAGCATAGCAATAAGTTCCCCAAG
This sequence comes from Taxus wallichiana var. yunnanensis, assembly GCA_018340775.1. NCBI lineage: Eukaryota > Viridiplantae > Streptophyta > Pinopsida > Cupressales > Taxaceae > Taxus > Taxus wallichiana. Next base: position 794,073,833 of record CM031244.1, on the reverse strand, counting down.
GAGTTATAAACGTGGTTTTAGCTTGATCTTGTTCAGATATTTTAATTTGATTGTATCCCGAGAATCCATCCATGAGAGACAAAATTTCAAACCCAGTTGTTGCATCAACAATGACATCAATGGATGGCAATGGGAAGTCGTCTTTAGGACACGCTTTGTTGATGTCTCAGAAATCTATGTAGATGCTTATCTTTCCTTTCTTCTTGATAACGGGAACGATGTTAGATACCCATTGGGAGTAATTGACTGGCTTGATGAATCCTACTTGGAGGAGTTTTATTACCTCCTCTTTTACCATGAGAGCTACCTTGGGTTTCATGGGTCTCGATTTTTGTTTAACTGGCTTTGCATCAGATTTAGTGATGAGGTTGTGCACTACGATGTGGGGTGCAACTCCTGTCATTTCCTTATAATTAAATGCAAATGCCTTCTGATGTTCTTTGAGGATCCGAGTGTGTATTTCTACCTCCTCTGGGGTTAAAGAGGACCCTAGTTTCAATATCTTTGGTTCGTCTTCCATTCCGATGTTAATATCAATTGTTTCTTCGATCAAAGAGGAGTTACCCTCTTCAAACTCAGGTGGCACTGGAGGTAAATCCAAATCATCCCCATTTTCTACTGTGCATATGCTAGGTTCCATTTGTGAGGGAAGATCCATCATGGGATTTCCGAAGTAGGAAGATGAATGCGGGATTAAGGACAAATCTATCATATGATAGGAGAGATGTAGTGCCGCATAGGCGTTTAAGTAATCCAAAGTGGCCATATCACTATCAACATGGTCTAGGATAGTAGATTCATTTCGTTTAAAAGAGAATCTGTCATTGTCTTTATCAATGGTTCATCACGAAGGGATACCATGAAACGGGTATCCTATAACTCATTGCTTGGAGTAAAACGTGACGCTGAAGTTGCTATTGAATCGGTGAGAAGATTTTTCTCTCGCGGGATTGCTTCAATTGATATGAAGTCAAACTCCTTGCTTAAATCTAATACAGCTTTTTTGTAAAGTTGTAAGTGCTCGGCTTTGGTTTCATATGCCTCAGAGACTTGGTTTGCTA